>JAHIAM010006538.1:0-49353 GCA_021605205.1 Aegilops longissima | reverse complement strand
GTTTGGGTGCTCTGTGGTGGAGACGGTGTTGTGTCAGCAGAGGCTGGGTGTCTATCTTTGGGGTTGGGGTTAGAAGGGGTGTAGCTGGTCTCTCATCCAAGCTGGGTAGAGTACAATGCATGAGTGTGGGTTATGTGTGGTGGGGATGGTTCTTGGGCAAATACAAGTTCTTGGGCAATACAACCATGGTTACTCGCATCGACGGTGTACGATCTTTTACGAAGACCGTGTTTTTACTCCCAAGATCTGCCATCACTCCCTCAATTGAAATGGTTGATAAACAAGAAAAGTAATTGAATGTCTGAGACATTGTAAGATGAAGCAGTGCAATGGATAGTAGGGAAAAAGCAGGGCATGAAATAATTCACATTTATGTTGTCTAAGCAAGCAGAATAGCAGGACATAATTTCACATATATGATGGCTAATTAAATAGGATAGCATGACACAATTTCACATGTATGATGGCTAACTAAACATGATAGAATGACATACTTCAAAATATGATGACTATGTAAACAGGATGACATGATATAACTATACGATGTGTCTATTAAAGTGGTTGGCATGCCATAAATCACAAACATGCGTCGATGGAAACATGATGGCATGATATAATTCATGGATAGAATGACATAATTTAAAATATGATGACTATGTAAACAAGATGAGATGATATAACTATATTATGTCTTTAGAAAATGGGTTGGCATGCCATAATTCAGATACATGTTGTCTATGTAAACATCATGGCATGACATAATTCAAATATATGATTTATATACTAAGGAAGTGAGCAGAGGGCAATCACATATATGATGTGTCAACTAAGGAGATGGCATTCAATATTGTGTATATGATGTAAAAACTAAGCATTGCAATACAACATATGCATTATATGAGTAATATAACCCTACCAAGTTTGAGCATACACCTCAGGGGGATAATAGGACTGGTCATCTGCCTCTGAATCCTCCTCTGAAGAGCTATCTGTAACCAGCAAGATATCTGCTTCAGCGAGTAGCATTCTACTCTGAAGACCTTGTTTTCACTCCATTTCTCCATCACCAATTCAAATGGCTGATGCACAGGAAGAAGCAGTTGAATATACAAACATTGTCGACAAAAGCAATGAGAAATACAAAAAAGGATGACATGATATAATTCACATATATGACGCTTGCCTAAACAACATGGCATTGCATAATTCACATACATAATGCCTTGCAACAAGATAACATTGCATAATTCACATATATAATGTCTTGCAACAAGATGGCATTGCATAATTCACATATATGGTAATTAGACACTAAGCAATTGGCATTCACACAAAGCATGTCTAAACTAAGCAAATGACATAGCAATGCAAGATACCATACGCACGATATGAGCAACATAACCACCGCCAAGTTAGGGCATGCACCTCGGGGGGATATGGTTGGTCATCTATCTCGAATCCTCCTCGAGGAGCTATCGGTAACCAACAAGACATGCGCCCGTCGGATAGCATTGTTTGCTCTGAAGACCTTGTTTCCACTCCAGATTTTTCCATGACCGTGTCGAATGGCTGATGCACAGGAAGAGTAATTGAATGTACTAAAATTGTTGACAAATTTAACACGTAATAAAAAATGATGGCATGATATAATTCACATATAAGATGGTGGCTAACCAGGGTGGCATTGCAAAATTCACATATATGATGCTGGCTAGACAAGATGGCATTGCATGATTCACATATCGATAAAGAAACTAAGCAGATGGCATTGACACAAAGCATGTCTAAACTAAGCAGATGACATCTTTAATGTATCGATAAGCAATGCAAGGCACCATATGCATGATATTACCAACATCGGCATGCCAAGTTAGAGCGAAGACCTCATGGGGTAAATAGGGTGGTCTTCTCCTACGAATCCCCTCGAACAGTTATCTTCCTCTTGATTACGATCCGAAATGGGTGGAGGGGGCTGCCTTTCGCCCACCATGGGCAGCGTCGCATGAAATTTTATTGCCACATAAGGCTCGTCTCTTTTGCTCTACATGATCAGTTCCATTGTGTACAATAAGCGGCATGCATAGGAATAAAACATAGTGAGATTATGTAAGGAGTGCATGCACAAATCCAAGTGATGGTAGCAAACTGTGGATAGACCCAAAACCAATGATAGCGAGCAAATAATAGCTTTAGTTAAAAAATACAGATAATGGCTCCTTTAATGTTTGTTTGCACCCAACATGAAACTCATAGTAGACACGGAGATTAACTAGATAGTAGACAGATAGTACTGATTGCTGCCCAATATGTACCCACAACCATTTAAAAACTCAAGTTTCAGCATTAGTTTGGACCTGACTCGAGTCTAATAGGTGAACACGACGATAATGTAGCATGTCATCATATTAGCGGCGCATAACGTGGCGGAACACGGAAGAGTGCGACCTCTCTTGCGGACCCGTGTAGTCCTCAAGGTCATCTTTCGATTGATGATGGTAATGCAGTTATCGTGGCTGCGCGTGAGGGAAGAAGATCCGAGGCGTGAAAGACGATGGAGGCGGATCCTGCTGTGGTGAACCCTTCCATCGTTGGAGCAGCTGAGCTGGGGTGGAACACTGCGTCGCATGGCGGGACAAACCACACAAGGTTTTCTTTGACACATATCTGTAATGAAGTAATTGAGTAAGGGCTTGTTTGAATTTGAGGATTCTAACAATGCGGGGATAGGAAATAGACAGGAATAGGATAGGAATGCACGTGCAAAACAGAGAATTTAAAAACACATGATTTCTGCCAATCTGGGTGTTTGATTCACAACAATTGGAAGATCACGGGATGCAAAAAAGCATGGTGAGATTAAGTCAAACCACAAGAAAATGTCGGTTATAATGCTATTATGCTACTATCTCTTAGTCTTGTGCTTGATGAATAGGAATATGAAAAGGAGGAGAAGTGGAAATTAGAATTCCTATGGTTTTTCTTTCAAGGAGACACTAAAGGAACAAATCCTACAGTTTTCCTTTGCTCCATTCCTTTGCACCAAATTCATGAAAAGTAGTACCATAGGAAACTTTCCAATTCCTATGTTTTTCATTCACTTTTCCTTTCAAGCATTGGCGATTCTAGTAGGCAGGCTTGAGCAAGGAAAATCCTACACTAAAAAAATGTTTTTGTGCTACTTCTATTACTTTGGACCCAGGCCACTGCCATACTAGCTCAACTCCGGGCCCATCGACAAATGCACAGCTCAAACAGCGAGAGATAAATAATGATGGCGTTCAAGAGAGTCCATCACGGATAGCTAAGTTGCACAGTACCTCACTTTGCTTGTCATATAGTAGGATAAAATAATCGTATTTCCCGTTACTACGAGTGCTCGATGGACAATATATATAACATGTAGAGTAAAAAGAGATGCAACAAGTGTACAACCTCTTTGGCGAAGCCATGTCGATCTCAGCGTGATTGGGTTGGCGGTGAGGATGCTCCGGCTGACTTGGATGTCGGAGGAGGAAGAAGATCTTAGGTGTCTGGAGATGGAGCCGAGTACTGCTCATTGTGATGGAGGTTTAAATCGTTGGAGCAGCTCCGTGAGTTGTCTGGCCGGCTGAGGCTGAAGCAGGACAAGAGACAACGAACAACGTTAACCTGGTGGAATTCTAATAGCATCTCAATACATGACGTAAAATACATAACCACAAAGTGCTAGATGTAAAATACATCAGCTGCTCATCTCTGAACTTAGCTTTGTGAAACTGAATTTAAGCGCTGAAACTGAACTTAGCGTCAAAACTGAACTTAATCTGTCAAAACTGAATTTTCTTGTCGAAACTGAATTTTCTTTGTCGAAACCGAACACACTAGCAAGGTGAGGCTACGTCGGTCGACTGACTTTTCATCTCTGGTCGGTCGATTTTGCAGCCGTTGGATCTGAAATCAAGGGCCTGCGGTTCATCTTCAACCTCCACCCCCAGCCGCCACCACCACCGCAAACAGCAGCCCCGCCCGCATGACGGTGGTGCACCGCCCGCCACCCAAAAACTCCCCACCGCGATCGCGCGCCCGGCCATCCCTCTAGGCCCCCCGTGCCCGAGCTTTTCTCGGCGATCCCACTCCACCGCCCGCCAACGCCCGCCACCGCCGTGACCACCGCCCCATCCTGAACCCTAAGATAGATAGTGGGGTACCTCTCCGTGAGCCCCCCTCCCGCTGCGGCTGGTTCTTCCTTCACCCGGCAAGCCCCCCACCCCAAAATCGGTGACCCAAAAGTCGATTCAGTCGTGAAGTGTAGCTAAATCGAGCAACATCGCAAGAGCAAGAGCGAGAGCAGCAGTGCGAGCAAGAGCAATAACAAAGCGAGACCAGGCATGGGACCGAGAGCAAGCGAGCAGCAGCAGCGGCGAAGCTAAAGCAGCAGCAGCTCCTCTGATGTGGATGTCGCCGCGAGGGCGGCGCCATGGAGGAAGTGGCGGCGGCGCCGCCGTGGATGGAGCAGCGCCGTGTCGGCTTTCGGGACGGCGCCCGGCAGCACCGTGAGATCGAATCAAGAAGAAAATCGCGCGATTAGTGTACAACCTCTTTGGTGGCGCCGATTAGGCGCAGCTTCATCGAGAAATGGTGATGATGATGCTCTTCGGTGGTGCAGGTGAAGGCGGCGGTGTGGGAATGGAGGTGGCGCGAAGGCGAGGGAACGTCGGGGCAGCTCCTTGGAGGTGGAGGGCGGGGTGGCTGAACCGGCGGGGCGATGAGATCGACGACGGATCCTCATCCGGTATGGTGGATGAGGGCGTCGAGGTGTTCTTGTGGGCGGCGTCGTCGGGAAGAGCTCCGGCTGGGTGGCGGACGGAGCGAGGGTGTGGGGTTTCGTCGCGGGTTTCGCGGCCTCGGTGTCTGAATGGGTGGGCGGATGGGATGGCGTGGGGAACCATGGCTTAGAGGCGCGCTTGTCGAAATGTGGGGTAAGTTCAAAGTACCCCGCGATTTGAGCGGTTCTTTGGTTTAGGGTACCACGGGCATTTCGCGTGTCGAGTTTCACGGAGGTGGGAGTTTTTCGCGCGTTGTTTTCGGAATAGCAAGGCGCGGGTTGAGATGGAGGAGTTGTCCGAACTGTGAGACAAAGATATATCTTAAATATTTCGGGCTAACAAGGCGCGGGTTGAAGAGCGGGAGTTTAGCGGCCGATGAGCGACGCTAGCTTGAATTTTCGGCATAACAAAGGCGGCTTGAAATTTCAAAAGAACAAGCTTAACGTGTACCCAAAAAGACAATTTGCACCTCAACACGCAACACACACACAAACACCATTTAGACTAGAGTAAGGTACACGTGCATTGCACGCATGAGATTTAACAGCAAATTATGAATAAATACCACATTATAGCATGCAAGCTTTGAGTCATATATGCATGATGTAGATGTTAGTTTAATTCTTATAGTTCATTTCATTCAAAATCATCTAGTTTTTATAAGAAAGCTAATCTATTTTAAGATTCATGGAATTGTGCGTTGTAAGACATAAAGTAAAAACAAATAATGGCAAATCATGTAGAAAAACATTTGGGCAATTCTGATACGGAAGATTCTAGAACAAATAAGAAGTGCTTGTGTTTTGATGTTTGTGCATTATGCTTAAGTTCAACCATGGAGTCTTCTAGATTATACATGTGGCGAAATCTGGTGGAATCTAGATGATATCCAGCGGCCAGTAGTGCTCAAATTTGCCATCTTTGGACCATCGGATTCGCCTCATCCAACGACCATCTTTCAAAGTTAAAGTTACCCGCACACAATATAAAAATATATATAATATAATATATATATAGGGTATAGATATAGATATGTGATGGGAAAGCCGCCCATCATCTCCAATTAGAATAGTGTGTCCATGCACGGATCGATGTGGCCAAATGATGTCGCCATCGGTATCTCAAATTCAAATCAGTCTGACCTTGTTCAATGTGTATACATTACAACATGCTCGTTTCCAAACCACACCGCGCAGATCTCCGTTATATTCATGCATGCATGGGTTTCAAACATCAGGATCTCTTATTCAAATATTTGAATTCAACTTTACATTGATTATGACCTCACCTATTCTTTTACACCCACATAGTAGTCTTCTCTTTATAATTGTACCACTAACTTTCTCTCGTGCATGCATGCACACACACTACCGATCGGCATTATCCATCATACGCATGCAATCTTTTTCTTCAGGTCGGTCTCCCATGAAGGCACACACCCACACATCCCCTCTCCATCATATCGGGCATTCTTTATCTCTCACGCGTGCATGCGCAGCGATCGATGTTCCTCTATGTATGTGTGTATATAGCTAGGTCTTTCATAGTTTTCCACACAAACCGATCAATCGATATATCAAGTGAGGTCTCACCCTCTTTCCCACATCCACATCGATCAATCTATACCTCTCTATATAGGATTAACATATATAGCTAATACACCCACATTAATTATATATCCAACGTCCCCTCTCATCATCCATGCCTTCCGCTTCATCTCTCGGACGTGTGCACAATGGCGAAGGCAGTGATAAAGGGCTACCCCTCCCCTAACATCACTATATATCGAGGCTAATATGAATGTGATCATTAGACAATTGCTGCTAAAAATGGTTTAAGTTCATGAATTGACCCTCCTCGTAAAGGATTAGCAATGCTTGGCCCCTAGCTCATTTATTTTTCATGGCTCCGCCCTTCTGCATAACAAGCGCATGTGTTCGCCTCTCTCTAAATATCGATCTCGCACTTGTGCATTCCTTCATAGTCTCCCTCCACTCGGCCCCTCGCACCATCTTCTAGCCCCCACGGATTTTGCCACATGTACAATCTAGCAGACTCCATGGTTGAACTTAAGCATAATGCACAAACCTCAAAACAACGATGGTTCTCTTTTGTTCTAGAATCTTCCGTATCATAACTGCCCAAACTTTTTTCTAGTTGAATTGCCATTATTTGTTTTTACTTTATGCTTTACAACGCACAATTCCATGAATCATAAAATAGATTAAGGGCTTCTTTGATTCAAAGGATTCTCAAAGGAATTTTGGAGGATTCTAATCATTAGGAATTTTCCTATCTTGGTTGTTTGATTAGTAGGATTGTAAACCATAGGAATTTTTCCATATGATTCATTTGCACTAGATTTCATAGAAACATCCCATCCACTCAAACCTCTTTGAAAGAATTCTGTTTTTTCTATGCAAAATCAAACACTCGTACAATCTGTAGGATTCAAGGCGACATTCCACTATAATCCCATGTTTTCCTATTCCCAAGTTCTTAGCTTTTTTATAAAAACTAATTGATTTTGAATGAGATGAACTATAAGAATTAAGCGAAGGGCTACATCAGGCATATATGACTCGGAGCTTACATGCTATAGTGTGGTATTTATTCATAATTTGGTTGCAAAATCTGATCGTGCAATGCCGTGTACCTTACTAATACTTGAGTATGTGCAAAACCGTAAATTAGAATACCAATGGCACGCTACGGTGTCTCTCTTACAGTTCATGAAGCCACGTGGCACATGTGGAGGCGTTATCGCGACCTCCTTGCGTGGATTGATCACGGTGGCGTCTTCTTTGGTTCGGAAGAATGTACTCGTCCTCCACGAGCCATCTTGGCGGTACATGCCTGAAGTGAAGATGTGCCGCGCCGCACGCACTCATTCCCTCGCGCGCTGCCTTGCAGGTACGGCGAGGACGCAATTTTGTACCAAGATCCACCCATGTGATAATTTGGCGCGTGTAAAGTCGTTCACTTCATTGATGGTCATTTAATACAGCGCATGCAAATTGAGTGGGCGTGGGCGGAAGAAAGACATTATTACTCCACTACGCACATGCGAGTAGTTAAATCGTGGGTTGCTAGTAGTACTTCCATTGGTCTCCTTCATATTTTGTGCCAATTTTTGTGATAACATAATATTTACGCATTTGAGCGGTGTAGTACTTGAAATTTATGTTCCGCTAAACTCATCGGGAGCCGTTTGAACCTCGAAACCAAAACCATCAATTAATCTTTACCTTGTTCCCATCACATTCGAAAGCCTGCTCACACCTACTAATGCGTACCAAACCTGAGCGTGTTCCCACTATGCAGGTATTAGTACTAGTGCTAGTACTAGGTTATAAAAGGGAACTACCTAACGAAAATTACTCTACCTTTCCTCCTCATAAGTGCTTCTTCTTCGTCCGTCGTTGCCATGGCGGTGAGCAGAGCTCTAGGTCGAAACTACTCGTAACAAGGGAGCGGCAACCAAGGCTGCAAAAAAGGGCTCGCCGCCACGCGAGACCTCGAAAGATCTCTCACAGGCAGGCGATGGCTCCCGGGGCGCCCTAGCCGCGGAGGCGAACATGCCGAGCAGGCGGAGCTGGAGTCGTTATCCCTCGGCGGCATGCCCGATCAGCTCAATAAGAAGAAGGAGTTCATCCAAGGCTTGATGGAGTTCTGAAGGAGAGCCTCGACGACATGCCCGCTGAGCTCAATCAGCGGGGAGTTGACCGCCCGCTTGGTGATCTTTCTGAAGAAGAGCATTGCCTCGGAGAAGAAGAAGCGACCGCAAAATCCTGCGACTTCGGAGGACAAGGCGAAGCTCTGCCACGAGATCGACCTGTTGAAGGAGAAGAACGCCCGGCTGGAAGAAGCTGCATGAGAATAGTAGTTCCTCGATGAAGATCTGCAGGCCCTCGTCATGGAGCAGAAGGAGGAGTTGGCGAAGCTCGCGCCGAGCACCCGGCTGCTGTCAAGGTGCGTAATGCGGCCATGGAACAGATGATGAAGGCTGCGTCGAGAAATCCCGCGTCATGGACAGAATGAAGAAGATGGCGGAGGAGACGCGCAAGGAGATGGAGGTCGTGGAGGCGATGAAGAAATAGTTACGACTCCGCGGCAAATTAGATCATTTGGGGTGATAATCTTCCTTCTTCTTTTGCTCCTGTGTTTCATCTTTTGCTTTGGGTGTTTCGCCGCACGTGTCACGTTCTCTGCGAGCCATGATAGAACAATGATTTTTTTGAGGGAATGAATAGAACAATGCTAAAAATGAGATGACTAGCAAATTAGATCAATTTTTTTATCGCCATATGGCACTGGGCTGCCGTGTTTCGTGCTCCTCCGTCGCAGTACTACTCCATGGAAAACTTGAGTATACCGCACGGTTCTTTGCTCCTCCTCGATCAGGTCATCGGCGCATTTATCTGAGCAGTCAAATCACAAGGCCCGCCTTCCAGTAGTAATGAGCCGTCAAATCACAAAGGCCCTCGCCTCTCGTGAAACCGACCAAGCTAGACTGCCGCCCTCTAGCCTTTTAAAAATGTATACTTTTGTACAGCAATAGTATCGATGGATTAGCCATGGAGCAAAACTTGAAATTAAAAAAGGTGGTACATATAGAGGCGCTAAATGGCCAAATTATGCATATAATACTATTAAAAGGCTAGTCACAATAATGATGTCGACAACCCACCCTCAAATAAAACTAAGAGGGTGCTGGATACGTTTTAGTCCCATGACTAAAAGTAGTGGGACTAAAACATGCTAGCCTCACCCATGCTTGGATCCAAATACTAAAAAGGCTAAAATCAAGTTAATGAGCATTTATTATCCTCCAAACCTCCAATCGAACTCGCTTTGTGTTAAAGAGAGGAGTTAAATGAGTAGAGAGGACTAATCCACATTTTAGTAGGGGTACCTGACTAAAAAATTAGTCTCAAGACTAGTTTTAGCCCCTCTTTAGTCGGGGTGCTTGGAACTTTAGCCTCTTAAAGAGACTATTTTAGTCAGACTAAAATAAGACCTTGGATCCAAGCACCCTCTAAGCATCTGGAATTCTTTGACAAAAATAAGCACCCTGAAATTCTTTGACAACTAAACTGCTGGCTATATGATGTTGGCCATATATATTGTATGTATATAATGTGAAGAAGCAGTGGTAGTACTATACCAACTAAAATATTAAATGTAAGAAATACTAGTATATACGTCTTTGAAGAGTTAAAATAACGAGAAGAAACATAACATAGTTACGCTAGGCGCTCGGCTTTAACACACCCTCAAATAAAATTAAGCACACCGAAATTAAACTTTGCAACTATTCCGGTGAACCTTGCATTAGAACCATCATGAGCAACGACACTGCCACCTTAGTCGGAGTCCTCGTCCACGTCCTCGACTTCGTCCTTGTCCCTCTTCCTCTTGGCCGATACTTCTTTGCTTGAACAGCACACTTGGCTGTTTCTCTTCATCCAACCCTTGTAGATATTGAAGCAAAGGTAGCCATCCATTGCAGCGTAGTGGATGTGGTCTATATCTAGTACATTCCGCTACCATGCATGACGATGAAACGTGTATGGAGGTTTCTCCAGTTTACCGTACGAAGGATGAACCATGGCTCTTGCCAGGGTCAGCATTGAAGCTAGGCTGACGAGAGGACACCGGCCGATTCTTACGGAGGTCGAAGGTGTTGCCTACAAGCGAGGCCTATCCGAAGCAGGACTTCTTTTCGTTACCAAAGTCTCATAACGAATTTGACTAGGTTGCTCTCGAGGAAGTCCTTAAAATCCTGGCACTCAACGTCGGCATGGCATATGTGGTAGACCAAGCATAAGTCATGCCGCAAACCTGGATCACGGCGGGCTTCTTTCTCTCTTCGTCCTTTAGATCCTTCTCTCGTCCCGGGACTGTGGTGTACTCAACATCTAGCCCAGCGACCCACTCATCATCCGAGTCTTGAACATGCGTGCAAGCGAAAGGCATCCTTTCACCGTCGCGGAAGAAGCGGGTGTAGATGACGTCGAACTCATCGCGGTGATGGTTCTAACCTTGTACTCACCGCCGATCGTGGAATTTGGGGCGCCATGGATTTGGGAGGAGGTTAGGATTAGTGGAACTGCCTAATGTGAATGGGCGGGGCGACTAGGGCGAACGCTGTAGTATTGAAGGACGTGCGGGGGCGGTAGGAGCGAACGCGCCCGTCTGCGACGGCAGCGAGTAGTGGCTTTCCATTCTCCCATGATCACGGGCTTAAGAGCCCTTGGATCTGAGATCGAATGGTTGCATGGCGTGATTCTAGACCTATGGGTGAATATCCTATCACGGAGGTTATTACGCAAATTTTCAGCAACTTAGCATCGACCGTTTGATCTCAGATCCAAGGGCTGCCGACAGCCCGTATCATGGTCGCGCCTACCATGACCGTCGTCGCGCTCGCTGGCGGTCGCCCTTGGAGATTTAACACGGTGCGTTAGGCTATCGATGTTGGCATGTCATATATAGTCATCACTTAGTCACTCATACTACAACAAGGTTGGCTATAAGGTTGGCTATAAGTGTATTTTTTACTCCTCTCTATCTCTTTCTTAGTACTCCTCCGTCCCATAATATAAGCGTTTTTACACTAGTGTAGTGCCAAAAGCGTTCTTATATTATGGGACACAGAAAATACTAGTATTATTGCATTTGCCAAGGTATGACCTCTTCAATGAAATGGTGTTGCTAAGTTTGCTTCATTTAATTAGCTATAGACTCAAAATTGTCTTTTCACCTAGGTACCGCAGCTTAGCACCGTTTCTTCCTTGGGTCACCAAACTAGTCTCTCTCTTCTTGATTAACTTGCCACATCGGACTTTATGCCTATGTGGCAAGCTTAACTTATCTGTAGAACAAGTAGAAGTAAGTACAATAGTGCACTTTACATGGCATTTTGCATATGTGGAGGAAAGAGAGGCAAGGAAAAAGTGGAGAATGGGCTCTCATGCAAGAGCCAGCCTCTACTACATGGTGGAGCATTGGGAGAGGCACTGTATGGAGGTGGTCGAGAATCGGGAGACTCACACGGTCGTAGCGCCTTGATTAAAATGATAATGTCAAGTCAAATCACGAGGCCCCACCTGTCCAGTGATAACTTCATTGTCAAATCACACAACCCTCGTTTGCAGCAGCCTACTCCCTCATCTTCTCGCGTCTATGTCGAACAGACTAGGCGGAACTGCCCGCCGCCTACCGCGGAAAAGCCCGCCCTCGACTTTTAAATAGTATCTGATATACTAATTTTGTATCCATGGATTGCGCCCGCGCCATGGAGCAAAGCGTCTAAGCGGCGGTACACATGTACGGGTATACAACATGCCCGTTGCGTTAGCGTCGCACCCAGAATTTCGGTCGGTCGATGCGCACGCTGCTCTCCGAATGGAGCGCGCGTCATATTGCGTTTGCACACACATGTGGGGCGACAATTGAGAACCGACCATAGGCACTCCCGGCCCGCAAGTCGGGTGACTTAATAGAAGAGGAGGCGGCGATAGTACTAAAGAAGTGTTGTACTATGTTGGTGCTGGGCGATCCTGCAAGACCACGGAAGATCAGTTCGTCCATGCATGTGACCAGACTCTCAGCGAACCGCGCTGGATTGGCTATCGTCTACATATCGTGCAGGCTGTGTTGTACATGGCTGTAGTTGTGGTGAGAAATCTAAAAAGGTTTCTTGTCATCTCGCAAAATTAGGTGTCATGTGCTTGGATCACTGCGAGGGTTAAACAGCGACAAGCTGAGTTGGGCTAGTCATTGGGGGCACATGCACGAGCAGTGACTACTCGGCTGCCATCTAGGTCAAGTCGGCTATGTTAATTAGGACATCTGTCGACGGACCCCTTTTCTCGAGTTTATCTTTAATTTGAGCTTTGTTCCTCGTCTAGTTTGTCCGTCGGGATTCATGTTGTCTCCTTTGGGCGGTGAGGTTATGATTTCTTGTCATGTGGCATTTTTTACGTGTTATATGTTATAATCCGGCGCTTTAGATCAAAATGGCGACAAGCTGCGCCTCAGGCCACGTGCATGAAGACTTCTTGACAGCCATTGGCGAGGTCAAGCTGGCTCCGTGAACAAAAAGAAAACTAGTACTACTCCACTATATAGGCAGGAGCCTCCGCACTTGCTTTCTAGTGTTGCTCTCTTCACACTGTCTCGGCCTCTCCAGATCTAAACACGACAGCGGAGGCCACACACTCTCTCTCTCTCTGCTCACCGCTGGTCACAGATCCAGCCGGATCCTCTCCGCCGGGGAAGGTAATAAGGTGCAATGTTCACGCGGTCGTCCTCGGGGACGGCTCTTACCCACTTTGGTAGGCGTCCCCTAATCAGCCTGCCTTGCCGTTCTCTCCCAAGCACCATTTGGCGAGGAGGGCCTCCGACCCTTCTTCCTCGCTGCCGTAGTGTGGGCAGATCCGGCCTCCGCCGCCCACCTAGCGACATCCAGCGACCATCGGTATAACTTCCTTGAAACCGGCCTTGCTCTACTTCCGAGCTCCGATGTCGCTGCATTTGTATCTTTTACTATTTCTCGGGCCCCCTCATAGATAGGATCGATCGGCTGTTCGAAAACCACCTAATTTTTTACATTTAAGAGGTAAAACTAGTTCATGCACTCGAATCTAGTACTACTTGGTTCAAACAAGGAAGAAAGGGGGTGGGTGGGGAGGATTTGTTACCTGAATCTAGGACTTGGTGAAAGAGGAAATAATGGGGGCGAAAAGTAGCGAGGCGGCTATCAAGCTGGTCTCTAGGTCTAATAGGAAATAAAGGAAACACAGTACAAACTCAATATAAACCCGATCTATTGGTTGAAAAAGGAAAGAAAGTGGGGAATGGGGACAAGTCAACAGTAAGTCCAACACTAGATTTGCTAGCCTCACACGAGTATAAGGTGGCTATCTGAACAAAAATGGGACCAACCAGATATCCTGCTTACGATGTTTGTTGCCCGAGCCACTCTTATGTAATGCCACTTGGTAAAATGTAGCGGTGGCCTTTGTTAAAAATAAGGACACGTTAAACCAATGTTGTTTTCAATGTAATGCCTCGATAATATGAATCAATGGCACTTCTTTACATGTCACGCTAAAATTTCCCATTAAGATAAGTTGGTTCTTTTTGTTAGAAATGCAAGCATCTGGTCCGCCTACTCTCTCGTGCCCAAAGTAATGTCGTATTTAATGGTTGTCATAGTTAATCCTAATGCCCACACTAATATCTAGCAATGCCATGCTTTAGAAATTACTCTTGTCCTTGTAGGATTGCCATTCAGATAAGGAACATGCTTATTTTCATTTGATGCATGTTTCATCACTTATTAGTCACCCTCCTTTCCACCTTTTTTGTGCAAACAGAGATATACATTTCACGCTTGATCTTAGTTGAACTACACAAATGATATCCAAATTATAGTTGAGCATTCCAGGAGCTTCACAACAAACCTTGATGTTGCTCAATTTTATTGCAACTAATGAAGAAGAAGCTCTGTGGGTTTAGTTTTCGATGGAAATGGAACCGGGCTGGAGCCCTTTTCTTAAATTTTTTGAAGAAGAAGCTGCTAGCTCATGGGACATTGCTTCATTTTAGGTGAATTACACCAAAAGGTCCCATGAATTGAATCATCCATGTTGGTGGTTGAAAGAGCCACTTGACATCCATCTAAGCACCCCGGCCTCCATCCTTGCGGCCTTGCGGTACACCTCGTTTGCCACCTGCTCGACCCTAGTGTCCTTGATAAAATGAAGTAATAATGAGTTAAAATAGAGCGAGTGTCATCTCTATCATTTCATTTCAATGTAGATAAAGAAAGTGCTTCTCTTTGTTAATGTATGTTTCATCAACTAGTCCCATTGTTAATGTTTAAGCATTTACAAACTGGGGTGCTTAATTTTAGTTGATATGTACAAAAATAGAGATTTGAATGTCTCAAAGGCGCCTCCTTGTACTACCGTTGTACTGCTGATGTTCATCCTTTGGCGGAAGGTGTATCACGGGAGACTTGGGGCGATGTCGATATGAGGCGTGCCGTATGAGGCGTCGCAGGCCCATCTCGCCCTCGTAGCATGGCATACTATGATACTATCACAATATTTTCTTCTATTTATTTTGTGTGTTTCATCAACTAGTGCCACTATAATGTAATCACGCTTTTCATTATCTATGCAAACAGGGTTATTCAGCTGCATTTTGGTGGAACTGCACAAATGTGCGTATGGAACGGCATATATGCAAAGTGCGAGGTGTGCCAAGTAAAATTACCGACACCAACCATGCTGCATGCACGCATTGGCATCCACCACCACCCGATGGGATGTGTGGCACTCTCGTGGACGGATCTTTCTCGGCAGAAATCATCTAACCAAATACTAGTAGCTTATATTGGCAGTTTTCTAGGGAGTACTCTTTTACGCAAGAAGCACCAATCTATTTTTCTTTATTTGTACCTTTGTGTCACAACTTTGACCCAAGGTCGAGAGCTATTTTAGGGTGATTGGCGTAGTACTCAGAGACTGATTGTAAGCATGATTTTCATTAGCTGTCACACTGATTGTAAGCATGAGCAGGTGGAAGATTAGGTTAGTGCGAAGCTTACCTTAAACCCTACCGTCGCCGTTGAAACGAGGCGGTCGTCGAGGGAACCGTGGAGAATGGCGGGGAAGCGACGTCGCGCCATCCGGTCTCCTCTTGCGGTGGGAGAACGAATACTCCTGTGGCTCCAGCTGGCTATGCACCCTCACGAACGGCACACCATACTCGATCGATTCGTTATCCTCTGGGTGCTCGACCTTCGACTTGTACGCCCACCACCTCCGCCTGACTGTCGCCTCGGGAAAATCTATCTACTCCATCACCCAGACGAGATACTCGATGAACTCGGAGGACTGCGGCGTGACTGCCGCTGAGGAGTACATGTACATCACCGCCCTCATGGCCGCCGTCTCGCTCTTTAGCATACATTTCCACATGGCCCACACCGTCCTCGAAATCTCCCACTCATTGTCAAACCAACTAAGGATCTCCTTCAACCTGGCTAACTTTGCACAGTGGCACTTTGGCGATCTGCTGATTCTTCTTTGCATCCTCTCCATAGATGTCCTTCAGAGTGGTGCGGTGCTAGCTTTGGAAGATGGGAGGAGAGGCGGTGGTCTTGCAATAGAGAAGAGGGAGAGCGAGACAGTGGTTTTGGAATGGAGATGATGGAGAGGAGAGGAGGTGGTTTTGCAATGGAGAAGATCGGGAGAGGGAGATGCGAGGCGGTGGTTTTGGAATGGAGATGATGGAGAGGAGAGGAGGTGGTTTTGCAATGGAGAAGAGGGAGAGGAGGCGTCGGCAGCGATTTAGGATTAGACGAGAGGGCGGTAGCTGACTAGATCAAAATCAAAATCAATTTACCCTTCAATTAAGAAAGCGACCCCACATTAACTAGTCTCCCTTTTATTACGGGTCATAATTGACCATGATTTTCGCACATAAAATATATGTTATACGTTGCAAAAATAATATAATTTGAAAGTACATTCAGATCGAACCAAAGCGATACAATTTTTGGTGACATGCATTCACATTTTGCTTGTCAAATACGAGTACTTGGTCAAACTTTGACCCAAAATCATAAAACAACAAAAAAACTTCCAAGACCAGCGCCGCTCTTCGCTCTTCTCCTCTTAAACCACCGCCGCTCCTCTCTGATCAATCCAAAACCAGCGTCGCTCCTCTCCCGTTCTAATCCAAAACCAGCGCTGCTCCTCTCCTCTTCCATTCAAAAACCACCGCCCGGCGAGTGAAGGTGTTGTGGAGAAATAGATCGATGGAGGAGTACAACCGATACGTGAGGATCTCGGATGGCGACCACATGAAGCTAGCTAGGATGTTGGAGATACGGTCTTGGTTTGACAACAAGGACCAACTAAGCGGCGGCGACATCCATGGCCAAATATCTGCAGCAGGCGAAAGGCGGTGATACTCCCGAGAGGAGTCACGCCGAGTACATAGAGCTACTCCTCGGGCCATGGAGCAAACAGATTCACGAATCCGATCATGAGGAGCGGTGGTGGGAGTATCGATCCCGGATGGAGCATCCACCGAGATTGAAGGATCGAGCATCTACAGGGTGCCGTTTGTGAGGTGTCCTACGAGCGAGCGGTGGAGTCTTCGTCGACCGAACCCAACTGCAAGAGGAGAAAAGCAGTTGGCCGACGCAACTTCCCGCCATCGTCTCCCTCGCCATTCACATTGTCTCACGGGCGGCTGTCTGCCGCCGAGGAATAGAGGGGCTGCCCCCAGCCCAATAGTCGGGCAGGTTGTGAATTGTCAGGAGGAGCTTAGGGTTGTCGTGTTTGCAGTTGTGAATTGTGCTTTGTGTTGTGTATTTTGAGAGTACTTTAAGATATGAATGTCTTTTGAATTTCAGATTTGCAGTATTGAGCATATGAAGTATTTTATGAATTCTAGAGCTCTATTTTAGAACTTAAAAATGTAGTTTCATAGGAGTATAAAAGTGCGAACAATGTGATTCTCGGAGAAGAAAGCGCAAGTTTCAGTTTGATAAGCTGCAACTTTGAGAGGCGAGCATTTATATTAACATGGCCTTTTCAAACAGGGTTAACATCATGTTGGAAGTTTTATTCATGGTCGAAAATGGAACTACCAGCCAATTAACATCATGCTGATCAACATTCATGCATAGCACATCTTCATATGATGCACAGTCAAAATGCCCACACAATGTCGAGTGTGCGAAATACAGATAAAACGAGGGACACAGTTTTGGCAAGTGTTGGACGTGGTTTTGGGCTGCCCCGTCTATGCTTTCATTTTTAACATGCGCAGCCCATGACCTCGGATGGGAGGTCCATAGGCCTGTTTGTATTTTCTTAGGGCCGTCATGTATCGACCGGCCTATGGACCTCCAATCCGAGGTTTTATTTTTGGCAGCCCAATTTATGTATTTTTTTGAAGAAAACGCAGAGGTCTATTCTATTTTTCTATATAAGAATAGGAACGCCAAATCCAACTTATGTTTCCCTTCTAACTATATTATATATATTTAAATTATTTTATATGGTATTATATATTATTTTTATTGTCATCATATATTTAATAGATACTTACATATGTAAGAAAACAATATCCCACATCTCATTAACTTATAAAAATAATTTCTTAACAAATAAAATCCTGGATTTTTTTGGCACGAAAATCCTAGTGATTGTGTACAAAAGCTTGGTAATATTTAAGGACGAATGTAATAATATCACTTATTATTTAAATATATTTATAGCAAAATGCTCAGCTCCTTTTTATTTTTTGATAACATTGCTGGCCCAACCCAACATTATAATTAGAATCAGCCCAGCAAAATCGTGTATTTCGAGAAAGTGCAAATGGCATGTAATTTTTTAGGAAATGAAATAAATGGGCCGCATGGACACTACATTATTTGTTCACCCAGCCATTTAATGGCTGTAATTCAAAAAAAAAGATCAAATTGACTGTAAATTCTACTGCGCAAAAAAAGACTGTAAATTATGAAAAATGGGTTGAATACGTGCCACATTTTTGGAGGCTGAAATGTGGGCCAATAGGTGAAAGCCAGCATGAAGTCATTGTCAATTTAGTCAACAAATGATTACGACATGTTAGCCGTTGGATTTACATCCAACGACCGCATCCATCTTCAATATCTCGTCTTCTTCCTCCAGCGCCGCCGGGACCACCTCTCGCCTCCTGCTGCTAGCGGTTCTGCTTAGCACGCTTCGCTATGAAGCGCTACTTCACCGTTGGCCATGCCATCCCTCCACCCCTCCACACCTCCTGTTCTTCTCCACCGACTGCCGAACCACACCGCACTAGAACCAATTAACCCTCGTACACCTCTCCGTCTACGACTCTACTCCCACGTCTTCCCATCTCCGGCTCGTTGCTGTCCGGGGCCTCGCCGTCGTCCACCACCTTGGATGCGCTCGGCGCGGCGTGGTCAACATGGTCAACGAAGGACACCATCGGAAGTAGATTGTGCGTGGAGAGGCTGACAGCTGGGTCCATGGCCGCACACAAGGAAATGCCTCCTTATTACGCGCAAAATAATGACTCCTCCACCTGACATATGGGATCCACCGGAAGGGCCTCAGTATTTCGCGAAAATAACGTGCCACCCGCTGACATGTCGGACCCACCAGCTATCTTCGCATGCAAGGAAGTGCCTCCTTATTACGCACAAAAAAATGAATACTCCCCCTGCCAGCTGGAACCCAGCATAGTGGGAGGCTGACTTGTGGGCCTACCAAGTTGACGGGGGCGGAGGGCTTTGTCAACTTAGTCAATATGAACGATTCTAGCTCCTGCTACTGTATGATGTTCATCCAACGGCCGTAGTGCTTCTTCAACCTCTGGTCTTCTTGCTCTAGCCGCCCAAAACAGCGCCGATCGTGTCACGTGCTCCTGCCTCCCATGGCCGGCTGCGATGCCGCGGAGGCCTCACCGCCCCTACTACTCGAACCGCTGGACAGGCCATCCCTCCACCCCTCCACACCTCCTGTTCTTCTCCACCGACTGCCGAACCACACCGCACTAGAACCAGTTAACACTCGTACACCTCTCCGTCTACGACTCTACTCCCGTGTCTTCCCATCTCCGGCTCGTTGCTGTCCGGGGCCTCGCCGTCGTCCACCACCTTGGATGCTCTCGGCGGCGTGGTCAACATGGTCAGCGAAGCGACACCATCAAGTAGGTATGCGTGGAGAGGCTGACAGTGGGTCCACGACCGCACACAAGAAATGCCTCCTTATTACGCGCAAAATAATGATTCCTCCACGACATCTGGGACCCACCGGAAGGGCCTCTCATTTCGCGAAAATAACATGCCACCCGACATGTCGGACCCACCAGCTATCTTCGCGACGCAAGGAAGTGCCTCCTTATTAAGCACAAAATGAATACTCCCCACCACCGGAACCCAGCATAGTGGGAGGCTGAGTTGTGGGCCTACCAAGTTAACGAGGGATGGAGGGCTTTGTCAACAACCAATATGAGCGATTCTAGCTCTCATTCTTGTCTGATGTTCATCCAACGGTTGTAGTGCTTCTTCAACCTCTGGTCTTCTTGCTCTAGCCGCCCAAACCAGCGCCGGTCGTGCCGCGTGCTCCTGCCTCCCGTGGCCGGCTGTGATGCCGCGGAGGCCTCACCGCCCGCTACTACTCCCACCGCTGGCCAGGCCATCCCTCTACTCACCGACACCCCCTGTTATTCTGCGGCGACAGCAGCCTCACACCACAGACGAACTAGTGAACCCTCGTACTCCTCTTCGCGTGGGCATCCACTGCTGCGTCTTCCTCGGCTCTGAGTCGTCCCCTTCCTAGTCCTCGCCGTCGTCCACCGCGGTGGTGCTCTCGGTGCGGCGTGGTCAAAGTGGTCAGGCGACTTCCATCGGGCGTGGATCAGCGTGGAGAGGTGACAGCTTGGTCCATGGCGCGGCAAGGAAGTGCCTCCTTATTACAGCGCAAAATAATGATTCCTCCACCTAACAGAGGGGACCCACCGAACAGGCCACCGTATTTCACGAAAAAAATGTTTCCCCCCGACTGCTGGGAACCACCAGCTACATCTTCGCACGCAAGGAAGTGCGTCCGGACAAAAAAATGATTCGCCCCACATTGCTGGGACCCACTAGCTACATCTTATACGCAAGGAAGTGCGTCCCGCAAAAAACGATTCGCCCCACGACTGCTGGGACCCACCAACTACATCTTCCCACGCAAGGAAGTGCACGACGGTCGGGACCCACTGGTCGAAGCGTGCGTGGCGTTGTCATTCGGGTCATGAGCGATATGCGTACATATATCTTTGAGTGGATGTAGAGCGCGCGCGTAGCATGTACACGTATGTACAGCGGCGGTGCAAGAAAGAAAATCTGACCACATATGTGTACATCTGGCGGGGTCTCGAACGCCTACTCGCGCATCGTACGGCCAGGGATCTTGTACATGGCTGGGTCGGAACGGAGAAACAACATCCTCGTCGTGTTCATGGGGAGGCAATGGAATGCGTCGTGTTCATGGGGAGGCAACAGAATGTGTCGTGTTCATGGGGAGGCAACGGAATGCGTCGTGTTCATGGGGAGGCAGCGGAATGCGTCGTGTTCATGGGGAGAGCAATGAGAATCGTCGTGTTCATCGGGAGAGCAGCAGGCAGCGTGGGAGCCAACCGGCTAGGTCGGAACGGAATGCGTGGTCGTGTTCATCGGGAGGGCTTGGACGGAACAGGCGATGGAAACGAGGCCTGGCGTACCGCAAAACGGAGGAAATGGACCTCCTACGTTCGGAACGGGTCCCTGTTGATCGGGAGGGGTGTGGCGTACCACAAAATGGATGAAATGGACCTCCTATGGTCGAAACGGGGGTCCTGTTGATCGGGAGGGCTGTGGCGTACCGCAAAACGGACGAAACAGACCTCCTACGGTCGAAACAGGGGTCCTGTTCATCGAAAGGGGTGTGGCGTACCGCAAAACGGGACTCCACGGGATACTGTTCATCTCCACCATCGACCTCCTCAAGCCTCCACGGGCTCCTATTCATCCAGCCTCCACCGCTCGCTACTCCACCGGCTACTATTCAACCACCCCTCCACGGGCACCCCTCCACCGTCTACTGTTCATCCAGCCCTCCACACCATGGGGTCCTGTACAACCACCCCTCCACGGGCACCCCTCCACCGTCTACTGTTCATCCAGCCCTCCACACCACGGGGTCTCGTTCATCCAGAGGCAACGCCATCGCTCACTGTTCATCCACCCAACCCCCCCATAGCGCTCACTTTGTTCATCAATCGATCGGCTTGATTAGCAGCGATGGCGAAGAATCGCTCGATCGGGTTCAGCTAACAACCATCGATCGATCGCTCGGGTTCGATGAACGTAACCTGCGATTCTGTCGCCGGGTTCAGCTAGAGCCCAACGCCTCGCTTCGGTTCGATTAGAATAACGCCTCACACACGCCAAGCGCTACGTGTGAGAGAAACACGCATAGCTCGCCCCCGACCTCCCACAAAGAATCGGAACTCCCAAAATTTTCCTCCCCTCGCTTCTACCACGGTTTTTTTCGTCATGGGCGGTCCAAAAATTTCATGCATCTGCGTCCGCCCGCCCAGACGAAAAGCCCATTTTCATCATGATTTTTGTCATAGAAGTAGGAGCCCACCACATCTAATGATACCGGGTTTTGTGACAATTATCGTCATAGAAGTGTCATATGTATGACAGGAAAAAATTTTGTTCGGCCCAAAATGTCACGGATGTGTCTTTTTTTTGTAGTGTTATTTGGTTGCAGGGTTGCTTGAGAGAGACCATCTTCAACCTACGCCTCCCACGGATTGATAAACCTTAGGTCATCCACTTGAGGGAAATTTGCTACTGTCCTACAAACCTCTGCACTTGGAGGCCCAACAACGTCTACAAGGAGAAGGTTGCGTAGTAGACATCAGTAAGGGAGGCATCGAGGCGTGCAGCCTGCTGGAAGGGAAGGCGACGACGCGCATGGCCGTCGGGCATGGGAGGACGGCGAGTTTCCATACGGAAGAGCACCACCACAATGCTCAGCCTCGTCGACGGCCTCACGGGCAGCGCCATAGTGCTTCGCATGGCCGCGTTCAATTTTCCCTCTTCTATCCACCAATACGTGTTGCGTGCTTTGGGAAGCAGCTCACTAATTCTCTCGTACAACCTACCAAACATGCATCTCAGGTCAACCTCTCCCACGGCTTACAAGCAACCAAACAAACATGTCAGTTCCTTGTTGCACTAGATCAGCCTGGCTAGACTCAGCCAGCATGGTAGATACTATGCATCCTGGTATGACCTAGGCAACCAAACACGCCCTATGTTTCCTGGACGCCTTCTCGGGCTATCACGAAATCAAGATGGTGGTGCAGTACGTTGAGAAGACGGCTTTTCTGACCCCATGTGGGTGTACTACTACACGTGCATGCCTTTTGGGCTACATGATGCTGGAGCAACCTTCCAGCGGCTAATGCACATCGCCTTGGGCCAGCAGCTCGGGAGGAATGCCAAGGCATACGTCGACGATATAGTGGTGAAATCTTGGGAGGCGAGAACACTTATCGAGGACCTGGAGGAGACTTTCGCCAGCCTGCGCAAGGTAAACCTGCGGCCCAACCTAGAGAAATGTGTGTTCGGTGTCCTGTCTGGCAAGATGCTGAGCTTCCTGGTGTCGCACAGAGGGATTGAAGCCAACCCAGAGAAAGTCAAAGCCATATAAAGGATGAGTCCGCCGCAAACCCTCAAGGAGATGCAGAAGCTGGCAGGCTGCGTGACCTCGCTCGGACGCTTCATGTCCAAGCTGGGGGAGCGCGCTCTCCCTTTCTTCAAGCTGATGAAAAAGAAGGGCCCGTTCGAGTGGACTCCGGAGGTTGACGCGGCCTTCCAATACCTCAAGAAGAACCTCACCAGCCCACCGGTGATGGTAGCGCCGTGCCCCCTTGAATATTCCACATATGTAGCCCCCAAGTGCCGGGTTGTCATGCTTGCAGCAGCCTGGGACTTATAATTGCCTTATGCTCATAAAAACTTCAACCAGTGTAGCCCCCAAGGGCCGGGTCATTATGCAGTAATGAGCAGGGACTTTGTAGATATGATCATGTAGACTTGAACAACCACGTGTAGCCCCCAAGGGCCAGCTCAGTAAGATAATACTGAGCTGGGACTTTATATATATATATATATATATATACTTCATTGAAAATATCATCATATGATGTAACCCCATCATGGGGCTCGAACCCACGTCCACAAAGTTAAGAGCTTTGTACTCTACCAACTAAGCAGTGGACCCTTCAATATAATGGATTAAAGCTTGTGTACCTTGATTTTTTTTGACAGTAGCAATTGGTAGCCCCCAAGGGCCGGCTCATTATGATGTGATGAGTCGGGTCTTCAATAAGTAAAAAATGACCTTGCATTAGCCCCCAAGTGTCATGGTGCATGCTTGCAGCGACATGGGACTTCCATATTTGGTATAATCATGATTTGAATAATGTAGCCCCCAAGTGCTGGGTCGTATGCCTGCAGTGACTCAGGACTATTCCTTCCATTGTAGAATAAATCATATCCATTGATAAAATAATAGCCATTATTATTTGAAACGACTTTGAAAACCTCAATCATAATACTGGTTATTGATAATCATAATAAAAATCCAGCCATGTTAGCTATTCAAGATTTGAATAATATAATCCAAAGATGAAAACCTCAATCATTCAATATCATCATGACAATCCAGCCAAGTTTTGCTATTAAAGATTTGAATACCTTATCGGTTGACAAGTAAACTGGAGTTTAAATACTCAATGGCTCTTGGCCGATGGCGACTTAATGCACATCCATTGTAATCCGGGATTTTCGTAACCCGGCGGCTTATAGCCTTTGTGAAAATCAATAATTGATAACCCTTTTGAAACACCAACTTCAATATTTGATGACGCTTGGGTTGGAACTTAATCATTTATGTAAGTCATAGCTCTGCAAATCCTATAAAGAGTTTAAACAACATATGCCCTGGTGACTTAACATCAAAAGCCAGGGCGGGTAACAACCCAAACATAATATAGTGTTATGCATTTATAGAAAAGACTAGCATTAAGGCCATTCAAGCCTAAACATACTGGCGACTTAAAGTCAAAATCCAGGGCGGGTTATCAAACATTGCATATTTATATAACCAAGAAAATATACCTGTAGGATTGATTTATACTGCTGGCTTACATTGCCATACTCAGGGAGGGTAACAATCCAACGATTTATAAGCGCATGATTCCAATGGTGCAATCCAAAATATACTGGCGTTTCAAACCAAAAAGGGTTATCAAAGCTATGTTCTATGACTCAGGGGGGCCCCAAGGGATGTATTTTGAACGGTCAAGGCCGGGTACCTATGTTTGAGTTGTGCTGTGCAACAGACTTTCTTTGGTCCCTTTGACCCGGGCATCATGCCTCCAAATAGGTCAGAGCTGTGCTCATAAGAAGTTATAATACTGGCTTGATAGCCGGATTACTAGAGTAATCAGAGTTATGCTCATATGGAGTTATAATATTGGCTTGGTAGCCGAATTACCAGCACTACTGCAGGATGCTGTTAACGCGACACTACGATCAGAGACCCTTCGAGAAATTGTGTGCGATGCCATAATCACAAACGGTGGTGTATGAAAACCGTCAGAAATGTATAAATCATTTGCGACGGAGGACGCATCAAACACGTTTCGGATTTTAGTTGCGTGTGCGATGTAGGGCACATGGTTAACCCGTTCGAGCTGTTTGCGATGAGGCAGAACAACAGAAACGGGAAGCCATATCAATATGTGTGCGATATACGGCATACAGTTCACTCCGATGAACCGTTTGCTATTAGGGAGTGCAACATAAACGATTAGCCAGATCAAGGTGTGTGTGATATAGGGCATGCGGTTCACTCGGACGAACTGTTTTCGATTAGCGAATGCAACAGAAACGTTTCAACTTAACAAGATGTGTGTGATACGTGGCAAACAGCCGACTCGAATGAACTGTTTGCGATGAGAATTTACAACACAGATGGTTAATACAGTTAGTTCGTGTGTGATTCTGTGTGTACAAAAAACTTTAAAATGCAAACTAGTTTCTTGCGCTTGGTAGGAGTATCGCACACGATGCGTTTGCGATTACTCGTGTGCGATGATTAGTAAGTTACACATGCCTTTCCTTATGCTAACACTTGTGTGATAAATAACACGTGGCACCGGATATGGTATTCGTGTTGTGTATGTGCTCCACTTAGTCTTTCCGCGCTCGACTGAATGCTTCCCGCGCTCCACATGTATGAATTTTTAGAATCCACGCCTATTCCCTCACGGGTTTGCCGCCACCAGGTAACGGCTTGCTCCATATAACCCAGGCGGCAACGCACCGCCGCGACACTCTGCGAAGATCAAATCCTCACCCATCTACCATTAGTTATTCCAAGCATGCCAAGCAACGACCAAAGCTTCGACGTCGACGCCTACCTGTGTTATCTTCGGCGAGGAGAGCGAGCCGGAGCAGGTCGGTGAGCAAGAGCTTCATCGGCCGGTGCAGGTACCATGGCCCATCGGCAACGATATCGGCGTCATAGTTTTTGGGAGCACAATCGACATATTGCAGAGGAGGTTTGATGAGCAGTTTGCCATCCACCGTGCAAAAGATCCAGAGCTGCTCGGCGCCATGATCGACGACCCACCCAAAGAACCGCCGTCACCAGTACTCATCGAGAGCCTGATTCCCCGCAAGGAATGGGCAGAGGATCTCTGCGATTCAGTCAAGACAAAGGAGCCTGCAGCTTCATCATTGCCCGTGGCAGCCGTGTCAACCTCGATCCCGATGATGTGGTGGCCAGGCTCGAGCGCATCCTTGGCGGAGTTGACGTCCCCGACGAAGTAGAACATCACCAACGTGATATCTTGAGGATGCAAGTGATCGACGGAATTTGCTACCAGGCCAGAGAAATGGAAATGGAGCGGTTCCACGGAGTTGTCATGCGCGCGATTGCACGCTATCAACCTCTTCTGGAAGAGGCCCAGCAGCCCCAAGAGCCACCCAGCGCTAGAAGCTCCGTAGGTGGAGGCGGGTCGGGACACTTGGAGTGAACGGCCGCAAGGGTGCTATGCTGATCATGGAGACTGAGAAGACCATCGTCGGAAGGCCGCCAGCTAAGCCTTTTAGCTTATATTTTATTATAATTGTGTGCATATGTAGGTCGTGAGTGTTTGGGCCTTGCCTCATTTGGCATTTTAAATTATCCTGAATATGTAAGACAATTATTAAGAATTATTAACCGTTGCCATTGTAACATTGCCTCAACGGCGAGCAGAGCGCGCGCAGGGACGCCAGAGCAGAGCGCGCCGCGGCCGCCTCAACGGCGAGCAACCACGTGGTCAACCTTCTGCCATCAATGAATTTTGACCTTGTTTCTCGTTACATTGCTGATTACAATGCAATAAGTAATTGCAAATCTGTTCACACCTATCAAACTAATATGTGTACACACTTAGCACCGGGCTATAAAAACTACCCACTTGAAAATTACTTCACAGTTCCTCTCCTCATCACCCACAAAACTGGTTTTTTCTGTCAAGTCATTCCGCCATGAACGGTAGGAGGAGTTTAGGGTGGACATATAACCAGGCAGCAAAGACCAAGGCCGCGGAATCACTAGAGAGGTCCCGCCGCGAAGCTGCAGTCGCAGCAGAGATGTCCCGGCGCACCGCGGAGCCCTCGAACGAGCTCTCACGGGCACGCGAGGGCTCTCATAAGCGCATTCACGGCGTCGGCCATCGCGACGAGCCGGCGTTCCTGAATTCCTTCGCCGGCGACGACAACATTCTCGCTGGCGTCACTACGCAGTAGGAGCTGGTCAACGGCTTGATGAAGCTGCTCAAGATCAGCGATGCCTCGGTTGACAAGGCGACCAGCCTCGTCGAGCAAATCATGGATGACAATGCGAAGCTCCTCAAGTTGGTCCTCGAGAAGGAGGAGGAGGCCACTGGCTGGAAGATGCTTGCATGGCAGAGCAAAGGTTTCGAGATGACGCTGAAAGCCGTCGTCGAGGAACTGATGGGTGGCTTGAGGAAGCTCCGGATCGAGCGCGAGCAGGAGGTGGAGGAATCCGTGGCTGCTTTCAAGCAAAGTCGTGAGGAATTGAAGGAGCTGGAGGATTTCGCCACCCAGCGATCCATCGACGAGTAGAGACAGTAGCGACCCAGATCATTGTCTGAAATTTCCTTCTTCTCTTGCCTCCGTGTCTTCCGGGCTTTGCTGCATGTGGCATTTTAAATTATCCAGAATATGTAAGACAATTATTATCTTCGCCATTGTAAATTTGTCAATGTATTATCCGTTGCCATATTATTTGTGTTCGTATTATCCGTTGCCCTATGTGGCAATTTAAATTAGGGCGGAATACGAGTTGAAAACACGAACAACGCAAATGCCTCCATGGGATCACAATCAAACACCCTCCGTCCAGGTGCTTTAATTAACCCATTAATGGAGAAGTTGTGAGCGAGGCGGGCGGCGGCTGGTGCATGGAGGTCAAAGAGCTCGCTTCCGGTGAGCATGGGCGGCCTTTGCTGCTCGTGATGTCGCGCCGAGCCTGTCGGCGGCGAGACGTCACCTGCCAAGCGTCCGTCAACCTGTATGGTGGACTTCTCGCGCTCGTCCCGTCTAATCAAACAGCTGCACGCATGCCACCGAGTATGGTTAAATTTCGACACGGTAAATAAAATACAACCGCTTGCAATATTAGCGTGTCATCTTTTTGTTTCAAAAAGGACTTCAGTGGCTACTAATGTGTGCGCCTCTTCTCAAACTAGACGGTTTTTTTACCACGTCATATATGTGATTGCCATGTCATGAAACCATGCTAAGTTTCATGTTTTTTGGGTGACTTTTTTATTTACTGGGATTTAAAAACCGAGATTCTCATTGTTTCAGGACGACGACAAGTTTGTAATTCATTCTCATTTCTTAAACGAGACCTAAACATGCACACAATGACACATGTACGATTTCCCACCCATTTTGCTTCACTGGAGCATGTGGTTGTAGTTCAAATTTGAATTATGGACTACATTAAATGCATAGAAAACTTAGTAATTAGTAATATATATATACAATGGCCAAACGAACCCCGAACAGTTTCAAATTTCAGCCCGACACCTGTTATTCTATGTTGCGTGTAGAAAACAAAGTTCAAGGCAAGAAGAGGCATCGATTATCGTTTCGTCCACAAGAGGGGCATGTTTCCCTATTGGAACCACGAGAGTTGCGACAGGCTCCGGTTTGTAAAAGGCTTGTAATATAGCTTCGCCCAAATTGGACAATTATATATACCATGTAGTGACACCATGCCAAGTTTCATGATTTCCTGGTGAGTTTTGGATATACAGACATTTAAAAACCGAGATTCACAATGTTTGTGGCCAGGCTAGGACAGCGAGACAATTGAATTCGTTCCCATTCGTTCCATGGGACCTAAACATGCACCCCAGGGAAACATGTGCATTTTTTCTAGCCATTTTGGTGCACTGGAGCATGTATTTGTAGTTCGGATTTGAATGATGGACATTAAATGCCTAGAAAACTCAATTAATGAATAAAAAAGGTCAAACGAACCCTAAATAATTTCAATGTTCAGCGTGAATCTCCAGTTGTTCCGTGTCATGTGTATAAGAAAATACGAGGCTAGAAGAGGGAGCGATTATCGTTTGGCCCACAAGGGGACACGTTTCCCTATCGAAACCACGAGGGTTCTTGCGACAGGCTCCGGTTTGTAATAAAGCTTGGCCCAAATTGGCAATGTTTTTACCACGGCATATATGTGCCATGACGTGACACCATGCCACCTTTGATAACTTTCTGGTGAGTTTAAGATTTATGGGGACTTAAGAACCGAGATTTCAAATGTTTGAGGACGAGCCAGGACACCGGTACGGTTGTAATTCATTCCCATTCCTAGCATGAGACCTAAACATGCACCCAAGGACACATGTATAATTTTTCTAGCCATTTTGGTGAACTGGAGCATGTATTTGTAGTTCAGATTTGAATTATGGACATTAAATGCCTAGGAAACTCAATTAGTGTATAAAAAGGTCAAACGAACCCTGAATAAGTTTTAATTTCAACACGGATATCCTATCGTTCCATGTTGCCCGTGGAAGAAAATACAAGGCGAAAAGAGGCAGTGATTACGTTTACCACAAGGGGAACACGCTTCCTATCGAACCACGAGGCTTCTTTGAGAGAAGCTCCAGTTTTTGTAAGAGGTTTGTAATAAAGCTTGGCCCAAATTGGACAATGTTTTTACCATGACATATATGTGCCATGACGCGACACCATGCCACCTTTATGGGGACTTAAAAACCGAGATTCGAAATGTTTGAGTACGAGCCATGACACCAGTACGGTTGTAATTCGTTCCCATTCCTGGCATGGGACCTAAACATGCACCCAAGGACACATGTATAAATTTTCTAGCCATTTTGGTGAACTGGAGCATGTATTTGTAGTTCAGATTTGAATTATGGACATTAAATGCCTAGGAAACTCAATTAGTGTATAAAAAGGCCAAATGAACCCTGAATAAGTTTAAATTTCAGCACGGATATCATGTCATTCCATGTCGCCCGTGGAAGAAAATACAAGGTGAAAAGAGGCAGTGATTACGTTTCACCCACAAGGGGGACACATTTCCCTATCGGAACCATGAGGCTTCTTTGAGAGAAGCTCCAGTTTGTAAGAGGCTTGTAATAAAACTTGCGCCACAATGGACGAAAAAATTCCTCGACATATAAGTGCAATGTGGTGACACCATGGTAGGTTTCACGATTTTCAGCTTAGTTTTGGATTTACGGGGATTTAAAAACCGAGATTCTTCTCACGAAATGTTTTCAAATAGCACATGGTTCACTCACGAAAGCCGATATTCAAAGAAAACTTCGTGGAAACCATATTTTAAAGTTTCATAAATTCTGAAAAAAATGTGGGATGTTAAGAAGGTGATGTTTTATTGGGACACAAAATTTCAAGTCGAAAATTACGAGATGTGAGCTATGAAAAGACAAATTTCTGCCATGAATAGTGACATTACTATTCGCACTATTCAACACTGATTTTATCTTTTCATAGCTCACATCTCTTAATGTGTTTCAACTTGAAATTTTGTGTGCCAATAAAACATCATCCTCTTAACATCCCGCATTTTTTGATTTTTTAAACTTCAAAACATCTTTTCTCGTGGTTTTCACCGGTTTCCACCGAATGTTGGTTTCAGATGATATCCCCCCAAGATCAGGCGCGCTGATCTGAGTCCTCGCTCGACCGCCGTAACCCAAACCCCACAGATCATACGTGTACACCGTTGATGCTGCCAGATCAAACGACAACCCCGAGCCCTTTCGACAAAGACATGCAAGACATGGGTAAGCACTGCATGACAAGGCCGTAGCTCACGCTTCCTTCTCTACTAGGTTTTCACTCAAAACAGGCTACCGCCTCGCCACTCCTTTCATCGATTTCCGCCTCTTCTCCCAGATATGCATGATGTAGATGTTCTTTAATAGTTCATCTCATCCAAAATCAATTAGTTTTATAAAAAACTATTTTAAGATTCATGGAATTGTGCATTGTAAAGGTAAAACAAAAAGTGACAATTCATTTAGAAAAAAGTTTGGGCAATTAAGATATGGAAGATTCTAGAGAACAAAGGAGAAGTGCTTGTGTTTTGAGGTTTGTGCATTATGCTTAAGTTCAACCATGGAGTCTTCTAGATTGTACATGTGGCAGAATCTGGTGGAATGTAGATGATATCCAACGGCAGTAGTGCTCGGATTTGCCATCTTTGTACCATCGGATTGGCTTCATCCAACAAGAAACTTTCATAGTTATTCGCACACTATATAGGTGTATAGATGTATAGATGTATATATATATATATGTGTGTGTGTGTGTGTGTCCCATGCTAGACAAAATAAAGTTTGAGCGCTATGCGTGGAACCCCCCCACGCCGCTCAAGTTGGGAACCCGACATCATAGGTATTGAACCAAGCTTGGAGTCGGGTACGGTGTTCGGTTTGTAACGTACTTGGCGTGGCCCATCGAAGTTGTGCATTTGGGATTTAAACACATCATACACCATCGTACCCATACATATTTTCGGGTCGCATGCAGTGTATACGGGGTCTTCTGATCGACCACGTCTCCCTTGTGTGGTTTTTTGTGATGACACAGATATTTGTGGGCTCCCCGCGTGTATATATATCATCCCTTTGACCGATAATGAGGGGTATGTGTTGTCCATGAATGGATTCCTCCTAGTTCATGTTAGTGCCGGTCACCGTCAAATGTCGATCAACCAAAGCTCGAGCTCATGCGTTGCCAGGATTCCCTCCCACATGCTCGGATTGCTGGGTTCGACCTACATCAAACCCTCGCGCATATATCTCCCCTTAACTACCTTGCCTTCATGGTTGTTGTCTCAGACGAGAGGTAGGCACCACATCTAAATTGTACATTATTCTATATTGAAAACACATGTCACCCCTTCCCAACGTACATCATTTTGGGCTGCATGCAAGAGGTGCTGGTTTTGTGGTCCCTCTCGTGCGATGTTTATGATGGTTCAATCTATTGGCCCAAGCGATTTATCGACAACAACAACTATCATTTGACCAAACGAAAGATTCATTGGTCCGTCTTATGGTAGGTCATGGCGACATGCATGTATGACCAAAGTATCGATCATTACGTGCATCCGCCCCGCTGACACAAAGTGGGAGGTGGTGGGCCAAGCATCCTAGATAGGTACGACATTATGTCATTATATATATCCTAGCTAGGTGGTTGTTAGGGTGCTTTCGGGTTTGCGAGGCACGTGCCACAAAAGTTATGCATTGTGTATTTAAAGTTTTAAACATCCCCAATATTCGTACATATATTTGGCCACTTCCAGGTGGTTCTTGACTTCTGGCCCCTATCATTGATCTTCAATGACGCGCCCAACCATGGGCCCGTGGGGTCAAAGTTGTGCATTGGAATTTTGAACATCACATACAACCCTTTTCACTCATATATATTTGGGCCACATGCTGGTGTGGCTGTCTTTTGACCCTCCCTAACGTTATTTTTGCTATGAAGACTCGATGACCCTCAATGGACACGGGTATAATATCTTAACTGCGGTGCGATACAAGTGCGATGTGAATCACCACGACTGCGGAACGTTATTTTTGCTGCAAAGACTCGATGACCTCAATGGACACGGGGTATAATATCTTAACCGTAGTGCGATAAGGTGCGATGTGAATCACTACGACGGCGTTAAGCGCGAGCAAATTAAGGTGGAGGTATCGCTCAACCGCTGCATGCGATGCAAGTGCGCTGAAATCATTCACGACGCAAGCGCGAGCAAAGGGTGGAGGTACTGGCTCAACCATGTGCGATGCAAGTGCGCTGAAATCACCATGACCACGCAAGCGCGAGCAAAGGGTGGAGGTACTGGCTTAACCATGTGCGATGCAAGTGCGTTGTAAAACCACCACCTGTGTGGAAGCTAAAGGCGAGCAAGTTTATTTGGAGATTAGGACGAACCGTGTGCGATAGACCAGCTAGCTAGAAATATAAAAAACAAAGTACCCACCTAGAGTGTTGCAAAAATCGGTGGATCCGTGCCACTTTTCCTTATTATCATACACATATATTGTTATTGGACCGTAACGATCTTGGGCACTCCAGCCCGCAAGATCAACTCCTTTACCCAAATTTTAGAAGCCACCAGATTTCAACCGGCCACCCACACTCCTCCAAAGACCGACCTTATAGTAAAATTGCAAGAGCGAGGTATTTGAACCGTCACCCTCCCTCGCCCACCACCATCTCCACCCATCATTACTAAAATTTTCAGTAGCCACGGCGATCCTCAAACACCACCCTCCACAGCCCCCACCCGCCCTCCCCTTCGAACCCTAGTTCAAGGCTCCGCCGGCCGCCTGCCAACCCTGCCGGTCTGCCGCCTGCTCTCCTAGCTTAGATAATAAAGTTCAGGTTATCCAGCGATTCCCATACCGCCACCCCACTCCTCGAAGTTTTTAGATGAGGTCCGCGTGTCCTCCCCGCCAGATCCACATCCCATTCTCCGTAATGTCACAACCCAAGCTCGACCACGATCTCGGGAGCCCGACGAGCGCTCACCAAGAAGAGGTTTATCATGGCCTCTGCGCGACGCTGGCGAGGTGGTCGCCGTCACCCGACTGGTCGATCCGGAGCAACACGCCGCCGCGAAGCCGGGCGAAGACGCTGACTACATTGCCATGCCAAGGCTTCGTGGTCGCCGGGCTAGCATATTACATATCTCAGAAAGTCTGCTAGGACATCAAGCTCGTCCACACCGACGGCTTCACGCGGGCCATGTCACAGGTTAAGTGGTCCATCCCCAAACCCTCTGGTTCAACCGCCATCTATCTCTTCGATGGCCCTGCTGCTGATCTCCTCCGCCAAGCGGTCAAGGATTGGCGAGCTTTATACGCCATCGAGCTCATTTTCACTACAAAAAAATACACTTCCGTGATGATACGTGTTTGTCACAGTAGGTCGCGTTTTTTGTCATGCATGTACATCCATGACAAATTTATGAAAGAATCGAGATAGTCATACCTGTGCTGTCGTAGAAGTGTTCAATGACATTACCAAAATTATCATCACGGAAGTGTCCACTTCCATGACGATAAATCGCTGCGTCATGAAGTGCTTTTCGTCAAGGGTGACCGACACGTGGCATCCACCGTAACGGAACGCCGTTAAGCTATCGGGTCAGGTTTTGGATCCAATAACCCGTTAACAGCCCCCACCAATGGGGATTTTCCACGTGTAAAATCATCATTGGCTGGAGGAAACATGTGTCGGCTCATTGTTGGGACAGATGTCATCCACTCATTGGACAGAAGGCGCCTATGATATGTCAACACATGGCACAGCCCAACAGAGGCCCATTCCTGTGAAAAGGCCGGCCCGTTTGACTTGGTCAAAAGGTGACGGGCCGGCCCATGGAAAGCCTGTTAACGGCATGTTCGCATATAGCCCATTTACAGCCCACTAACGCAAGGCCTGCTCGCCTTATCCGATTTAGGCCCAGAGCGCCATCTGGCCATCCAATATGATTCCAGCCCGCTTTCACTTCGCCCATGTATGGCCCATGACGCTCTTCGCCCATATGAGGCCCTATGTAACTCTTGGCCTATTAACGCCCGTGGTGAAACCGCCCGCGATGAACAAAGTATTACTTTAGACCCATTAACGTCCCGTGGTGAAACCGCCCGTAATGAATAAAGTATCGCTTTATACCCATTAAGGGCCCATTATTTAGTTGGGCCGCTTACAGCCCATGTTATCTTTCACCTTCTCGAGCCCATTTATTCTGGGCTTATTTGCAGATTCGTTACTTACGGCCACATCGCTATTTTCGCTTGTGGCCAAATTCAGCCCGTCGTTATGATCGGCCCGCTTGTGGTCCGTTAGTTTGTTGGGCCATTTTCATAGCATCACCAACACGGCCTATTAACGCCTCGTTATGGTCAGCCAATAAACGCACGATTTCCATTATAGGCCGCCTCACGGCCCATTAAAGGCCAAAGACAAGACCCATAAATGAGTCGGCGCCCATGGATCCTACGTGACGAGAAGGCACATGGATCCCGCGAGATGTAGAAGGCCCATGGACACCGCGAGACGAGAAGGCCCATGGATCCTGCAAGACGAGAAGGCCCATGGATCCTACGACACGTAGAAGGCCCATGGATCCTACGAGACGAGAAGGCCCATGGTCGGGCGAAGTTGGCCCCGCTTGAACGATATAGCATATTCAAAGAATTATCCTACTCAATACTATCACCTCTAAAAAGCATACACTATACAACAAAGAGATCAAGGCATAGAAAGGTAGAATAATCCTACACTATACAATAAAGAAATTACAGCCGATTATACCCACTGGGCATTATGGTACGGCATGTGATAATAAAGCATACACAAACAGCAAATTACATACACCGGGCAATACGGCTCATACATCATGGACGCATCAACTTAACTCCATTTGAACTATAATCTCTTCGTAAAATAGGATTGGCCGGATTCAGATAGCACAAATTTCAGTCTGCAAGATCTCCAATTCCTTCATGGTTACCTCGGTGTCTTGTTTCATTTTTTTGACTCCTGCATCTAATACCTGCATGTCCAGTCTCAACTTGTTGATTATACGTTGACAATCATGTACACGTTGTCTAGCCACCTCTAGTTGATGCTCGAGAACATCAGCACATTCCAGTTCCAATTCATAATCATTCGGTAACAGCCATGCCGCACTGCACACAGATTTTTGTGTTGATGTCACTTCATCCTGAAATGTTTGTGTAAGTACACATGACTAGGGCAAAAATATAGTTACAATAGTGAAGCGAACAAGACACTATTTTGTACTACATGACAAAACAGGACTAACAATAATGTTACACGTCACTTTCACACAAAAAATGTTACACGTCATGAAGCATAAGCAGGTGATATTTTAAAAATTATAAAAAAGATAGTCTGTGCAGCCTACATACAGAATCCCTCTTAGCTCACCAGAGGAGCATGATGTTGGGGCCCAATCGAAAACACGCATAAGTTACAAATTTAGACAAGACGCTATGTATAAGTAAGCAAGCAGTTGGCCATTCTGCACCTCAATTAAAGTCTTAGGGAGCATAATGAATAGCGAGGGTTTCATACAAACATACTACAGCAGCAAAACTATGCAATCATTAGCATAGTATAAACTAGATTGTGAGCCTCATGCAATAATAGTTGGTTAATAGACTTCAAAGCTTCAGCACACTTCGCAAAGTAATTAAATGGTAAGGCCTTTAATTATGTCAACTAATAGTGATACATAGTATCGAACATCGTGCATAATTATTTGGGCATCTCATTAAGTGAGGACAAATAAAGCAATTGAAAAGATAAAATTAACTATGCCTCAAACAAACAAGGAATTGAACTGTTGAGTTGCATATGTGACTTACCTTAGCAGGTTGAAGAGGCTCAAAGAGCTCCTACTTCTCTTGCAAGGCTCCTTCCTAACATCTTGTACTTGGAAATCCTCAATCTTATCTTCATTGCACCCCTCCGCAAGGTGACACAAACTAGTTACTCGCCTCCTTGAAGATAAATATGCATACTTTCCATCTGTGAACACAAAAGGATGAGATTATAACAAAACAACACCACATAATGAAACATGCCGATCTCTTGCACTTGCACACAATGAAATGAGCATTTACTATGTCTCAGCACTATGTAAAAACTAGGCATACCTTCGAACTGGATCTCCGTGTACTCTTGGAGAGCCTCTGTAGTGTACAGCCAAACCTTTATTCACCTATGAGTTAGACAAGGCCCCACTACAGCAGCCCTTAGTGTTTAAATCGTTGACAAGCTCATAGAGTGTAAGGTCAAGAACATCAAGTAATCAAAACAAACAGTCCTAGTATGGCTGGCTGATGCAAACAAGCAATTGAATGATGTGTGAGCAAATCTTACATATCAAGAAAAGAAGCAAAGAAGGAGGCTTAAAGACCATCACTTGATGACCAGATTTAAGGGCATTTAAACATCATGTGCAACGATGAACTAACATAAACATTGCATATTCCAGATTCTACAATGGAAAGCACATGTATTAGGTTATGCCATGTATGATGATGCCTAAATGTACGAGATAGCGTGCAGGAGTGATTCATCATTGCACGCACAATTGAATTGCAGTTAAGGGCCGCCGATTCCGCCTTTTCAGGTATATTGTCAAAATAAGCCATAAAAGATGTAAAGAAGTCATTTTTGAGTTATGGGCTTGGGCTTAACTAATTTCGCTTTGGAGGGGGTGTTTCGGTAGAACCTCACTAAAATTGAAGGAAGGGAATAGTGAAATGACTCTCTTGTCCGCCTATATTACACTCAAATGCAATCGCTAACGCTCGTGTCACACCTGACCCTCAAGTAAAACAAACACGCAAGCATTCATTGCCATGCCCGCTTGCATCTCCTCTCCCCTTTCCCTCTACTCGATCCCCGCCACAAAGACTAGGGTTCCTCCAAAGCCGCCGCCATCGGGTCCCATCTGGCTGGTCTCGACGATGCTGTGTCCAGCTAGGCTACATGACCGGGCGGTAGTGGCAAACCTCCCCGCTGCTCCTCCGGGCGCCGCCTCATTCTCATGGTCTCTAGCAGCTGCTCCACTGTGGTTCGTCCAACGCACTACTTCCAATGGGCGCTGCACAACTACGGCCGATGCCACATCAAGCGCGTAAGGCACCTTGTTCCTCCTCCTCCCGTGCCATGGCCTTGAGGTGCTGTTGAAGGATGAATTGCTATGAGCTATCGCTGGTATATGATGAATTGCGCATCTGCGCTGCTGTATGATGAGTTGCTATGAGCTGCTGCTGCTGCTATATGATGCTTTCAGGTGGTGCTGCTATATGATAATAACCAGCCACTTGGACCATCGAATTTCAACAAATAATTGTTCTTCATTTAAATGTGGGTCATGCGTTCTTTGTTTAAATTAGGCAATGGGATCTCTATGGAAAACATTGACCAAAGTAGATTGCGCCAAGTAGATGGTATCTTTGTATTTGCATTTTGAGCAAATAGTGATGGTCTGTTTTCCTATCATATTAATTACTGCACTGGGTTCAATTTGTGATGTTTGCAAGTCAAATTAATTTCCATATGTGCAGCAAAATGAAAAATATATATAACGCAATCTAGATTTTCCACTGATCATACCAAAGATAAGCTGAAAACGCAATGAAAAGAACTGGTTGGCATATTACATGGAGCTTATATTCATAGGTGCTTATTTTCTTAGGATAACTCGTAATAACTGTCCCTAAGAAACTTGGCTAATAGAACTGGCATACAAATAACATGTCACGATGATTGCAATGGAGGAGTGACGCACCATAGCACATCAGTATAGGCTCACCGCTGCCTCTCCTTTTTTGCGATGTTCCATGAAATTGCCACATACATCTTGTACTTTTTCATTGTGTAACCCTATCTGCAAGTTGACACGGCTAATTTCAGACATCTCTACATGATACTACATTGCATATCCCTTGCACATATTTAAACCACCAATTAACGATTGTGTGCGCATCTATAAACTAGCCATGACTCAGATGTTGGACTGGTAGGCACTCTAAGGGAGCCTAATGTAATGCAATCGGAATTCCTACATGATACCTACGATTTTGTGTAATGTAACGCCTATTCCTAAATATATGTCTTTGTAGAGATTCCAAGATGGACCACATACAGATGTATATAGATGCATTTTCGAGTGTAGATTCACTCATTTTGCTCCGTATGTAGCCTATAGTGGAATCTCTAGAAAGACTTATATTTAGGAACGGAGGTACGAGGTAGTATCATGTATGACATCTACATATCTAATTTAGTAATTTAGCAGCCAGTAGTAGAAATCATTGTTCCGCACAAAGGGATTATCGGTCGAAAATCCTAGCAAAGCACGCCGGCAGCACGAGAACAATACAAGAGAGAGACGCGCTTACAAGATCATAGCAATGCCTCACCCGGATCTTGGTTGGCCAAGCTGTTAGATCCGTAAGAAACATCGCCCTTGTAGTTTTTGCCATCTGCATAACAGTAACAAAGGACCGTTAGTATATTTGAAGTACATCGGGCAGTGATGCCGGACGGTTTAAAGGTGACAAGTACCTAGGCCGTGGCGGTGCTTGGCATCTCTCCGCATGGTGGGAATCAGGTTAGAAACATCGAGGGTGATGACGCCGGCGCTGGCTGTCGGGTCCGGGGAGATCTAGAACCATCAAGTAGGGTGTTTGTGGAGCGGCCCGTAGGGTGGACTACGGTGGGCTAAGCGGATCTGCGGGCCGTGGACGAGGGCATAGGTGAAGCTGCTCGTGGTTGGGTTAAGGATGGTGTCAACGACGCGATCTGCGGTCGTGACGGGCGCCGGTTGCTCCGTGGTTGCTTAAGGATGGTGTCGACGATGCGGATCTGCGCCGTGGATGTGGCGCCGGTTGCCCGTGGTTGGGTTAAGGATGGTCTCGACGATGCGGATCTCGCGGCCGTGATGTGGGCGCCGGTTGCCCGTGGTTGGGTTAAGGGTGGTGTCGACGATGCGGATTCGCGGCCGTGGACGGGCGCCAAAAGCTACTCCGTAGGTTGGATGAGGATGCGAGAAGCGGATCTGAGGCCGTGGACTTGTGAGTTGGCAAAGCGCCCCGATAGGGTTGAGAATGGTATAGGCGGCTACTCCGGTAGGTTGACGCTGGTGTCGGCGGGCGGCCCGGTAGGGTTGAGGAAGGTGTCGGGCGCCCTCCGGTAGGGGTTGAGGAATGTTTCGCGAAGAGGATCAGAGGCCGCCGACGGGCGCTGTGGGTGGCTCCGGGTGTGGACGGCTGCCTCCTGGGGAGTATGAATGAGCCGCTGCAGATGCGCCGCGTTGACGAGAGTACGGCCAAGCAGATCCGCGCCGTGGACAAGGCCGGCACCGAATGGGATGTGGTACAAAGGTGGATGAGCAGTCTACTTGTTTCTAGGGGAGGTGGGAGGGGTAGATGCGCCGCAGCAGATCCGGTGAGGTGGACGCCGCTGGCAGTGAATGGGCTATGGTACGCCGGTGGATGAGCAGTCTAGGGTTTCGAGAGGGAAGGGGAGAAAGGGCGATAAAGTACGGATGGCATGATGTAAGATGCTCGTGCTGTGGAGTTAGTCGCTTTTGGAGGAGGGAGAGGAAATGGGGTGGCGTGTAGTGGGGGAACTGAAGTTACTAAAGCAGCCCCGACCTATCATGTAGATGAGGGCGGTATTGTAACTGCTGGTCTCCGTGCACCAAGGACAAAAGGGGATTTCACATGCTAAAGACTAAGGTGGCGGAAATTTTAGAAGGAGGCGGAGATTTTGTCGCCATGATCGTTTTATCCAGCTTCAACTAATTTTGGACCGTACATGGGAAGGTCATGCTAGACTGTGGTACACGGGCACGCCACAAGAGCTAATAATCGTGTGAAGTCCACCAGAAAAAAAGACAATAACTCGGATGATGCGCCGATAACTTGACTGCTCACACGGCGCAGCCAATCGTGACGGGTGTAGTGGAGCGCTCACAAAAAGGGATCAAACGCTCAGCCTATGTATTTCTCGTAAATAGATAATTTAGTGCCATTGGTTATTTACTTTAAACATAATGCATTGACGTGTTAGTGTAGAGGCGCACAAAAAGAAATGGATATTGTAGTTAGCTACTTAAAAGTGTTACCTCATATGATTACATAGCCTCCATTTCATAAATTATGTGAATCGCTGAATTCATATATGAATATTACATATATATTACTTCAAAATAGAAACTTAAATCATCCAAGACTAATGAATTTGAATGCAAGAGTAACATGGTGCATGTGCATGATAGCTACATTGGTTGTTTGAAGAAACATCACCGTAACTTTGGCATGCACAACTGAAAAAGGTTTATTTAAATAGAAAAAATGTGATATGTGAGTGTCCAATCTTTATAGCGTTGAATCGATATTGTACCTTTGGCCACGATACGAAGTAGATATTGACTTATGTTCACGCGATGCACGCCCACGTCGCTAGATAGTGATACATGAATGAATTGTGCAATCTCTCTCACACGCATACATATCTCATTTCTTGGGCATCGGAATCACACACGCCGACACTTCATGTATTTCTCTCCGTCCGTCAGGTTAAATTCGCTCTTTCTACCCCGCCCCTAAAAGTCTCTCACACGTAAACACACATGCTCTCTATGTCTAACACGCCCACCCCTTTAATTCCGCCACCCACAGCCACTAATGTCTCTAAGTATAATAATGTCTCTCACACATATGCTATCTACCTATCCCTTAATATAGCTAGATATGTGTCACACAAACTCCTTCTCCCTACTAGCAAGATGCCCATGTGCGCTGTAACGAACATCAAGATGCATTTGTATGAGAAGTTTATCTTGTGGGGAAAAGGATGAACGAGGGAATGCCTTGTTTGCAAATGCGGAGAGGGGTGTGGGTATCTTTTGCAAAATTGCCATATTTTCCTTCATGTCCGCCGGATATAAATCGGATGGCCTATATTGCAGGATGGCAGAACACCATCATCACCAACTCTGTTTTTATAAGAGTAGAGATATGTGAGTGTCACGCCCCTCTCCCCCACACACTTCCCAACACCAAGGAGTAGGGTGACACCCCGATCTTGATAGTAATCTATCGACCGGCTTCTCTCTCAAACATACACACACACACTACCCGCACCAAAGGAGTAGGGTGACACCTCGATCTTGATACTAATCTATCGACGGATTCTCTCTCAAACATACACACACACACACACACACACACACACTACCCGCACTCAAGGAGTAGGGTGGCACATCGATCTTGATAATAATCTATCGACTCTCTTCAAACACACACACACACACACTCGCTAGTTGTGCCTCTGTGCCTACCGCCACACTCGACACGCCTTCTCTCCCTCCCCCAACAATGACAGCAGAGGGTGACAACTCGATCCGATCATAATCTATCAATTGCTTTCTCTCAAACATTGTGTCTCGTGCCTCGCCGGTAGCCCCTCGATATGTAGACTTCTCACAAGCACAACTTAGTGACGATGACACTGAACCCAGTGTGCCTTGTTTTTACCGCCTCATGTGATAGTTTTGACATGGCAACCTTTTTTTGTTATATCCTTCCATTCTAAAATAGATGACTAACTTTGTACTAACTTTAGTATAAAGTTGGGTCATCTATTTTGGAACGGAGGGAGTACTAGTGAATCTGAAATCATTCGGGCAGACATAAAACATATCACTTCAACCCAATTATCGCAGCAACTACTTTAAAAGAAATTAGTTAGTTGCCCGTGCATGCTGCATGGAACATCAAGATGCATTTGTATGAGTAGTTTATCTTGTGAGAGAAAAGGCTGAATGAGGGAAGGCCTTATTTGTGAATGTGGAGAGACGTGGGGTATATTTTGCAAAATTGCCATAGTTTCTTTCCTATCCGTTAGATATAAACCGACGGCCTATATTGCAGGATGGCACGCACACCATCATCACTAACTCAGTTTATTTCTCCGTTCGAATATTGTCATCAAAATGGATAAAATAGATGTACCTAAAACTAAAATACGCCTAGATACATTTCCTTTATCCATTTTGATGACAAGTATTTCGATGGAGGGAGTATTTGTCTTTTAGAGATTTAAACAAGTGACTATGACCGACCTTACCAACACACTCAAAAAGTAGTCCATATTTTGATGTTACCTCTTTTCTTGGCGTGCAAAGGCTATCCGGATACCTCATAAATAAATCAAGGACAAATCTGACCCTTCATGAAAAGACATACGTAGCAAAATGAGTGAATCTACACTCTAAAATATGTCTACATACACATCCGTATGTGGTAGTCCATTTGAAATCTGAAAAGACAAATATTTAGGAACTAATGGAGTATATAAGAGTAGACATGGAGATATATCTCCAAAGATGGTCTACAAAAAATGTGCTGGGCTGGTTAGCGCCGGATGCTCGCAACGCGATGACATGAGTTCAAATCTGTCTTTTAACTTTAGATTTGTATATTATATATTACTCTACTTATTTAATATATACTTTTCACATCACATCGACAAAGGGAACCCACAGAGTACTTAGAATATTAAGGATGGACTTGTTTCTTTTTAACTTTCAGTACGGTCAGCCACCCCGCAAGTCACGTGTACATCGTATATGCAATTAACTTTTTATAGAGGGACAATCATACAGCAATTAACTCAAATGGATTGATGTCACTCTATTATTTCCAGATAAAGAGCATCTCCAACGGCAGTCGGCAAATTTCCTCCCGCTTCCTTCCGCGGAGGATTCACATCAAACGCCAAATGCATACATTTTACAACTCTAACCAACCAGATGAAATTGTGCAAACACGGACTGATTTCATATAAGCATGAAGGATTTCAGATAAAAAGCCGGATCTTCATATAAACATGATGGATTTCATTACATTTACATGAACTAAGAGGTGCCAATCTGGCCTCTTGTATAATTAATACTCCTTCGTCCGAAATACTTGTCCTAGAAATGGATATATCTAGACTTATTTTAGTTCTAAATGGTCGCCTCATGATCCCTTTGTCTTCCTCATGTCCGCCGACACTTGCGGGTCGACGAAGCTCCTCTAAGAGACGGCAGCAAAGAAACCACCTGAACCCGCTGGTCGCCTTCCTCGGCGGTGGCCTTCATGGGTCCCAAGTGGCAGCGGCCTCCCGTGTTCTACTTCTCGATGATGGCGGCGACAGGAGAAGCTGGCCACCGACCGGTCGCTTCCACGCACCAAGCTTCGCTCTCGCCGCATGGCGCTGCCGCAGTAACGGAGGCGCGCCCACAAACACGGAGGCGCGCCACCGCAGACACGGTGGCGCGACGACGACGGCAGCGACGGCGCCGAGACGGCGTGTTTCGCCGCCATGCCGGGCGTGGAGCAACTCGCCACTCATCGAGCTGAACTGGAGCGGCGAAGTTGTTGAACCACACGCTCGCTTAGGGCGGCAATCGCCCGCTGGCCAAGCAAGGTTGGTGAAGCACCGAGCGGCCTCGCCAGATCCGGAGGGCTTGGAGGGCCACCCAGCCGGTAATATGCCGGAGAACGGCACATCGGAAGCCATCGGAAGGGTGGAGAAATGGTGAAGGAGGAGATGGGGAGCGGCGGAGGGTGCGATTCTTGCCCGCTGCCCGTCTCGGCCTCGTAAATAGAGGGCGGATGGTAGGAGCTTGGCAGGCGCCCGCCTCGCTTAAACCGAGGGCGGACGGGAGGAGCTCGCCTGTTAGCGCGAATTCCGCCCGCCATGAACGGACGGTAGCCGAGTAGGATTCTCGGTTTGCATGCGGTTTAACGGAGGGGTTTAATGGAGGCGCCAAGGCGTGCAGCGGCGGCATAAGATTATTCGACGGACAGCATTAATGAGCCGTCAAATCACAAAGGCCTCGCCTCGTGAAACCGACCGAGCTAGACTGCCCCGCCTCTAGCCTTTTAAAAATGTATATACTCCACTTTTGTACAAGTAGTAGTATCGATGGATTGCGCCATGGAGCAAAACTTGAAATTAAAAAAAGGTGGTACATATAGAGAGCGCCGTGAACTATGTGTCATACATGGCAATAAATAAAGTACTACATGATACTTATATGATACATGGCGCAGGAGTACTAAGTATTATTAATACAGTTTTGCTAGAACTCATCTAGATGAGATATAATTTGGTCTCATTCATCTTTTATAGCCATTGGATGTGATGCTATAAGATGCGTGTGCCGACGTGGGTTGTATTTGTTCTTGTGCAACGAACTGACCAACGCATGTCATGTTTGATAGTCTCAAGTCATTAAAAGCATACAAGCCCCACATCTCTTCTTGGTTGATTCTCTATTTATGTCAAAAATAAGAAACAATGTGAGAGTTAATTCACCACGCCTATGTGTTAGACTAGCCACAATGGTGAGTAACATACACTAGTAACATACATATATCCCTAGACTATGTTACTACCTTCATAGTGGGTACTACCTCCCCCTGGTTTATAGGTCCCTTTTGTAGTTTGTGCCAAGTTTTGACTAAAGATTTAACTAACAAAATGTTAATGCATGTCAAGAAAAATTATCTCATTGGATTCGCTTTTGAACATAGTTTTGAAAATATAATGTTTGGTGACATGCGTGAACATTTTCTTAGTTTAATCTATGGTCAAAATTTGGCACTAAATACAATGGGGACCAAAATTTGGCATCACTGTAACTAGTACTCCATCCGCCAATTTATAAGTTGTGCTTACCTTTTCCATCAACTTCGGCAACGCGCAGCATCTTGCTAGAAACACTAGAATATGTCTATATAATCCGTATGTGATAGTCCATTTGAAATCTCAAAAAGACAAATATTTAGGTACGGAGGGAGTAATATATTAGAGTATATCAAAACAATAGTGATTTATTTCAAGTTTGTGAACAAATACTACTATTCTACTACTTTTGGATCCGTCTGCAACGCACGGGCACATTGCTAGTAAAAGGAAAAGGCTCGCCACGCTCAAGGTCAGCACCCCACACGCCCGGAATCGAGTACAACACGGCCCGTCCGCAAGACACATAGCTTAGGGAAGGCGTGTTGCCTAGCAAAGGGCGGAGCTTGAAGCAAAATGTTGGGCGCATACTAGCCAAAGCTATAGAAATCACCCTTGCGCTGACGCTCCATGCCTCAAAACTGATGTACAACAACGAAAATCCTGCTAGGTTGGGTGGCCAGGCACGGTTGGCCCTCACGTAGTTCTACTGCGTGTCTAGCATTTTCACTTTCATGTGGGACCGCCCATTGAGCAAACCGACACCCCGCCCGCCACCGGTTGGAAAACAAACAAGGGGAAGATCTAGTCAGTAGCACGAAGCCAAGAAATTTTATGTCGACGGGCTCGTTGATAGAGTAGGAGCATTCCAGATTAGTACCACTCCTACCAAGTTTGTACTCCTAATACTATTATATTACTAGTACTACTTCTAGATACGCGGCACGGATAACATCGAGAGAACAAAAAACGGAAGATCTTGTTTTGGGTGATTTATCTTTTTTCAATCAACGAGTATGAATAATATGATGTGGGGGCACCCATGAAGCTTATGTGGCTTGGTTGCATGGCTACGGAAGGTTAGAGAAAATAAATAGATAATGTGTTTAGAGTGCACTCCACTAAATAGATATACTTGGATCCATTGCAACGGACCGCACATCTATATCTATACCCCTATATAGTGTGTGAAAAACTTTGAAAGTTGGTCGTTGGATGAAGCCAATCCGACGGTACAAAGATGGCAAATCCGAGCACCATCGCCATTGGATATCATCCACCAGATTCTACCACATGTATAATCTAGAAGACTCCATGGTTGAACTTAATTCATGACTAAATTTGCCACAACTAAGCTCAGAAAAGTTATTAATAAGTTCTTCAAAATGAGAGCCACAAGTTGGCAAGCCTAAGGGAATCTTGCCACATTTTTGTGTGTATGTCATGTGGGGCCAAGTAGGGTTTGCCTAAGGTGTGGTTTGAACAAAACACTCACCTAAGTTAATCAAACTTGCCTAACCTTACATTCCACCAAATTTTGCCACAAGTTGGCAAGCCTAAGGGAATCTTGCCACATTTTGTGTGTGTATGTCATGGGGGCCAGGTGGCTTGCCTAAGGTGTGGCTTGAACAAAACACTCACCTAAGTTAATCAAACTTGCCAAACCTTACATTCCACCAAATTTGCCACAAGTTGGCAAGCCTAAGGAATCTTGCCACATTTTTTGTGTGTATGTCATGTGGGGCCAAGTGGCTTGCCTAAGGTGTGGCTTGAACCAAACACTCACCTAAGTTAATCAAACTTGCCTAACCTTACATTCCACCAAATTTTGCCACATGTTAGAATCCGTAAAACTACACATGTAGAAGCATAATGCACAAACCACTGAATCTCACGCTGCAATGCACGGTACCTTCCTACTAGTACTAGTAGTAGTAAGAAACAAATTCCAGTTTTGGCACAAGCTCAGATCAAGGGAGCACCACAAGGCCTGCCACAGAGTTACATTTTCCTCTCAGGCCCACGGACCGAACTTCGGGCTTAGTGCCCGCCTATGAGTCAATGACATGTGGGCCTTAAATGCGCTGGCCACATGTCATTCTCATGGTGGTGGCGTGGTTCGCGACTCACTGCTCGAGATGAACTGCCGGTGGTGGCGGGGCTGCGCGAGGGTACCACACTGGGCGCCGGACGCTACGAGGCGAGATGGCCACACCGGGTGGTACTACCAGAGTACATAAGTACTCCAGCAGAGGATTGATGCCCGAGACGAAATGTGTCACAGCCGCCGGATGAAAATTCAATGATGCGGAGTACGGATTGAGCATAGCAGCGGAGCAGTGCAAACCGCGGCCCAATCGGGTGTGTCTATGGTAGAAAGTTGATGGTCGCCGCAGTCACCGCCCGCATGTCATGCACAAAAAGGAAGAGGAGCGTGGGGCCGAGAGGGATGAGGGGCACGAACAATCCTACTTATTTTCGTTATCGACATGTGGGACCCATAAGCGGGTCCCACCCGCCGCCAAGGAAAGGCAGTGGCAAGGCAGTGATAGCCACGCCGAGGATCCATGTCCACGCCGGGGACGCCGTGCCGCGGGTTGGAGCGGCGTGGGGAATCGCGTGGGTGTGGCAGTAGTAGAAACAAGAAACATGATGGTCGCCGGGTTCAACTTCCATGGACAAGCTGTCGTGAGCTGACACATGTATATCAAAACTAGAGTGTTTATATTTCAAGCACGTGAACAAGTATTATTCTACTAGTTTGGATCCATTGCAACGCACGTGCCAGCACATTGGTAGTAGTAGTGTCCATCTCATCTCTAGAGGCCTTCCTCGCTCATCCTTTTCTCTCACAAGATAAACTACTCATACAAATGCATCTTGATGTTCCGTGGAACGACGAGGATGTTTCCTTGGGGTCTCTCCAAGCGTGGCCGTAGTTGCAAGTTGACGCCTTGAGATGCCGACGCCGAGGGGCACTGGATTTCCTCCACGAGCAAGTAAGATGAGTTTGATCATGTAGTAAATGCATTCTAAAGACTACTCCGTGTCCATTTCCTAATTCTCCCCGCCCATCTGCTCACTGTGCTAGGCTCAAAAGTAGTGGAGATTGGCTTGCATATGTACGGAGGGTACCAACATCAATTTGCACAACATTTACAATGGTGACACTGCTCCCGAGAACCTTTGTCCAACATTGGGATCAGCCATGCAATAGGCCACCGCATGAATTGGTACGATGGAACCACGGTGAGATTGAATAAAAGATAGCACTAACCTTGCACATGGCGGTCAAAGGCGGACCATGTTGTCTCATGGGCCGATTTGTTGTCCGACGAGTAGGAAGACGCTGTGCTCCTTTCTAACCGTGATCTTCACGGTGACAAACCAGGGGACTTATTTTGTATGGGACACATCCTATGATATACTCCTCTCTCCCAGTTTATTTGTTTTGAATCTTTTCGCTTTTATAAGTTTCAAATTCAAATTTAGAGCTCCCATCACATGTTGAGATTACAATGTCCATTAAATTGTTGCGTGCATGTATAGTAAAGAAACAAATCTCGAAGTTTGGCACGAAGTTCATGTATGGGAGCACCACAAGCCCCGGCGCAGGAGTTACATTTCCTCTCGTGGTCGCCGGAGCGCTTACTACAACTACCTTGAGTCAATAACATGTGGACCCGATAGGTGACTGGTCCACATGTAATGCTCCCCGAAGGTAGAGGGCGTGGGGCCAAGAGGGTGAGCCGCAGGTCGGGGACGGTGGTTTCATGGATTCGAGCGGCCTGTGGGAATCAAGGGTGGCTATGGTAGAAACTTGATGCTCGCCGCATTTTAGGTGGCCCACATGTCATGCACACAAAGGCAGAGGGGCGGTGCGGCCGAGAGGTGAGGCGACGCCGGGGGCTGGTGCCGGGTTGAGAGGCGCTGGGAATCGCGAGATGAAACGTGATGGTCGCCAGAGTTGAACTTCCATGGACAAGCTGTCATGTCTACGACACATGCATCAGATACCGATCACTAGAAGGAGTAGCAGAAAGCTATATGCGGATAAATAGTTCCTTATAGTCAAGCGGACCCACGCTACTACTCGCTCCAAAGACATGCACACCATCAAAATAGTCCATCTATATCAATATACACCGAGAGGGAATAATTTTTTACAAGAGAGGAAATAGTTCATCCATCCATAATGCC
>JAHIAM010006537.1:0-51750 GCA_021605205.1 Aegilops longissima | reverse complement strand
CTTAGTGTGCTATCAAGCGTCTGGCGTAACTGGGTGATTATAAAGATGCTCTACAGGTGTCTCCGATGGTGTTTGTTGAGTTGGCATAGATCGAGATTAGGATTTGTCACTCCAATTGTCGGAGAGGTATCTCTGGGCCCTCTAGGTAATGCACATCACTATAAGCCTTGCAAGCAATGTGAATAATGAGTTAGTTGCGGGATGATGCATTACGAAACGAGTAAAGAGACTTACCGGTAATGAGATTGAACTAGGTATTGAGATACCAACGATCGAATCTCGGGCAAGTAACATATGATGACAAAGGGAACAACGTATGTTGTTATGCAGTTTGACCGATAAAGATCTTCGTAGAATATGTAGGAACCAATATGAGCATCCAGGTTCCGCTATTGGTTATTGACCGGAGATGAGTCTCAGTCATGTCTACATAGTTCTCGAACCTGTAGGGTCCGCACGCTTAACGTTCGATGACAATCGGTATTATGAGTTTATGTGTTTTGATCTACTGAAGATAGTTCGGAGTCTCGGATGTGATCACGGACATGATGAGGAGTCTCGAAATGGTCGAGACATAAATATCGATATATTGGAAGGCTATGTTTGGACACCGGAATGGTTCCGATGAGTTCGTGCATTTTCCGGAGTACCGGGAGGTTACCGGAACCCCCCGGGGAGTCAATGGGCCTTATTGGGCCTTAGTGGAAGAGAGGAGGAGGCGGCCAGGTGGAGGCCCCTGCCCCAAGCCCAATCCGAATTGGGGTGGGGGGCCGGCCCCCCTTTCCTTCTCTCCCTCTCCCTCTTCCTTCTTCTCCTACTCCAACTAGGGAAAGGGGGAAACCTACTCCTACTGGGGGCAGGACTCCCTCCTAGGGCGCGCCCTATGAGGGACGGCCCTCTCCTCCTCCCCTCCTTTATATACGGGGGAGGGGGGCACCCCATAGACACAAAAGTTGATTCCTAACCATGTGTTGTGCCCCCCTCAACATATTTCCACCTCGGTCATATCGTTGTAGTGCTTAGGCGAAGCCCTGCGTCGGTAACTTCATCATCACCGTCATCACGCCGTTGTGCTGAAGAAACTCTCCATCGGCCTCAGCTGGATCAAGAGTACGAGGGACATCACCGAGCTGAATGTGCAGATCGCGGAGGTACCGTGCGTTCGTGTATGTGCAGATCAACCACGTTACTTAACGCTTCCGCTTTTGGTCTACGAGGGTACGTGGACAAACTCTCCCTCTCGTTGCTATGCATCACATAGATAGATCTTGCATGATCGTAGGTAAAATTTGGAAATACTGCGTTCCCCTACATCATCGTGGGTGTGCTTGTTGTGTTGTGGGGCGCGATCGTAGGATGAAGAGACTAAGGTTATAATGGCACAGGAATTAAAGGGGAAGCCGGACGGCCAGGAATATCGGTAGGCCCTAATGGCAGTTCTAATTTGCAGCGCGTAACTCCATCGTGCCGCACATAACTGCATCGCGTGGCAGCGCGCGCGGCGCAACCGCATGCATATGGGGCCCTGATACGTCTCCAACGTATCTATAATTTTTGATTGCTCCATGAAATATTATCTACTGTTTTGGACCATATTGGGCTTTATTTTCCACTTTTATATTACTTTTGGGACTAACCTATTAACCGGAGGCCCAGCCCGTTGCTGTTTTTGCCTATTTGAGGTGTTTGAAGAAACGGAATATCAAGGAGTCCAAACGGAATGAAACCTTCGGGAACGTGATTTTCTCACCGAATATGATCCAGGAGACTTGGACCCCACGTCAGGAAAGAAAGTAGGCGGACACAAGGGCGGGGGGCGCGCCCACCACCCTAGGGCGCGCGCCCCTGCCTCGTGGGCCCTGTGAGGACCGGATTTTCGGGATATTAATTTCCCAGAAAATGGCCCTTGTGCCCACCAGCCCAGGATTACTGTTAGCTGGCGAGACACAAACTTGATACAAAAACTCCAAGCAAAATACATAATATGTAGTACAAGACCATTCTGGCCTGTGAGTACAACACAAGGTTTCTAGTGGTTGATGGCGGAAGCGGTTTGTGGTTCATCAGCGTCTGTGGAACTCCATTTCCTACAGGAACAGCTGACCTGGATAACTCCTATCTTCGTGAGGCTGCTATCACTAGCGCGGGGCTACCATCACAACGCTCCTCTCCATGCAAGAAATCTGGCCAAGACAATAGCCAGGGACAAGCCAGTGAGTACTTTGGAATGTACTCGCAAACATTAAGAACACAGGTATAATACACAAATGATAATCATGCTCTAAAATATTCTATGATCACAACGTCAGTCACAAAAATAAAATCCTTGATGCATGCACGCATGTTGTTTATATACAACATGAACATGCAATAATGGAGTAGGAATAAAATGCACCGATCGGGTGTCTGAAGCGACGCCTCGAAAGTATAATGATATAAAGCATGCCTCAGTCGGGCGTCTAGGCGACACCACATAAAGGGATTATAAAGTAAATAAATGACAAACATGCCACAGTCGGGCATCTGTGCGACACCACATAAAGGGCTTATAAAGTAGATCAATAACAAACATGCCACAGTCAGGCGTCTGTGCGACACCACATAAAGGGCTTATAAAGTAAATAAATAACAGCATGGCACAGTCGGGCGTCTCAGCGACACCACATAAAGGGCTTATAAAAAATAATCACAATGAATATCCAGGAGGTAGAACCGTCCCAGGGATACTCAATAATTCAAATAATGCAAATGGTTAGTCCATAATAACAATAATCATAACCATCATGAGTCATAAGTCACGATCCATGTTCTGGTTTAGCAAATTTTCTTTTTCCTCCGAAGACCGACACTAAGACAGACACTTGACCCATCCCAGACTGTAGTCCTTAACCATGGACACGACTATTCGAATAGATGTTTAATCTCTGCAGAGGGTGTACTCTTTACCCACGGGTAGCAGTTCCTTTAGTCCATCGGGACTAATTCCGTCTCTGATCTTTTAGTTGAAAACACACCGGCCGCACACACCAGCCTAACTCACGAAAGTGTGGAATCACCCATGACACTGTTTAAGCAAAACTCTAAGTGGGGAGGCTACAACCTCGATTAGCATGGGATCACAAAATTTTTAGCGCGCGCAAACTAGGGGAGCTACCCCTTCGGCTCCAACCAAAAACACCCATGCCCCCGGACCAGGTGGCATGCCTACCGGATGCCTCCGGTATCTTCCACCATGGCCTCTCTGTATGGTGTGTGCTAGGAAAGGGGTTGACGACTTACTGTACCGTACCCTGCCTATGGCAGGGACAAGTGGTAGTACGAAACAAGTATGGGGGTTACGGAAACAAGACTCGATCTATGGTCGACTCAGGAGGTTTAAGTATTCCCTGCATGATTAGTATAACAATATATTTCAACCAACAGACAGAATCACCACCCGTCATACCTCATCATGCCGTACCGGACACAACCGTCTCGACGGAGGACTAGGGACCAGCCCGTGTCTACCCAAGGCAGAGGCTTTCCCGGATTCCTTCTGGTAAGTATGAAAGGCATATGATGGTGATTACCATCATAACGTATCCAATTCCAATAGCATGGAATCATCAATATGCACTTATAAGTGTGTTTATATCATCACAAAAAAATAACGGAAACTCCGAGACGAGAGGTGTTGTAACCGTATCAAACAACACTTGATAGTATTACGCCAGGGTTCAGAATGCTTGCCTTCAGGAAGTGGAGAGGCAGGGTGCATTCCAAAACTTTTGAAAGTGGCCTTCCTCTTCAAAAATCCTATTTTTGAAAATATTCAAATTAACACAAACTTTTAAAACAGTACAAAAAAATTTCTTATTATTTTTGAAATAAATCTTAAAATAAACTAGGTGAAATTTGGGAGAGGTAGGAAAAAGAATCAACTCTTTTGGAGTTATATTTTAAAAGTTATAGACACTCAAAGTTTAGTCAAATCTCTGTTTTTAAATAAATGAGAAAAAGAAAAACGTTTCGAAATAAATACACGTCGAAGATGTACTCTGGGTTTACGCCTTCACTTAGTCCAGCATGGACTGGCTCGTGGGTCACTGACAGTGGGTCCACGGGGCCCACTGGTCAGGTTTGACCAGTCGCCTCTCCCTCCCTTCTCCTCTGCCCGAGCGAAGGCGGGACTCCGGTGATCACCGTTGACGAACGGCGTTTCCCTGCGGGGTTCTGAGGGTGGGGATGGATCCGCCAGTCCAGGGCGGTCCTCCCGGTGGTCGACAGGCTGGCGGGGACGAAGGGAGTCACCGGCGGCGAGCTCCGCAGCGGAGATGGCTTCGGGATGATTTGGGGGTTCCGGCTATGGTGGCTCTCCGTTGAAGCTGAAGGTTTGGGCGGCTCTGCAAGACCAAGTGGAGTCAGGTGGTGGCGCTGGATGGATGGGGGAGGGCCTGGTTGCGATGAACGGGGCCGAAAGGCGGCGGTGGCCGAACTGGCCGGAGAGGGGGACGATGGCCTTCCCTGGTCGATTGCAGGCTAAGGGAGCCCTAGGGGAATGGCTTGAGCTTGTCTGAGGGCCTAGGCGAGCTCGGGGTTTCCTTATATAGGTGGCCGAGGTCGGTTCCCGCGGCGGTGGATAAGAATGCCGGTGAACCGCCATTCTGTTGCGGCAGGGGGACATGGCGGCGACGTGCGCTAATGGACGAGCTTGTGGATGAGCTTGGGCGGCTCCAGAGGGCAGCTGTCGCGCTGGAGTGGCTTGGGCGGCGCTGCCACGGCCGGGGCATGTTGTGGCCGGCCGCTAGTAGCCACGGCCGACCTGACGGCGGCGCTGTTGGGCTCCAGGAGCGGCTCTGCGGCGAGGAGGGTCGAGGCGTCTTGGCTGTCGCGAGGAGTGGCCAAACGCGAGTGCGGGGAGGCGGCGGGGGGCCTTGCCGGCTCGGTGCTGTAGCGTCAAAACGTCGCTCTGGCGCGCCCAGAGCACGCACGCTACGTGCTCGGCAAAATGCCAGGGCATGCCAGGGGGCTCCAATCCACAAGAGGTTTAGCGGGGTGGGGCAATAAGTTAAGGTAAAGCTATGAGACAAGCTGGTTATGCAAGGCAAGCAAGTCCAATGTGCAAACTAAAAACCATGCCAAAGCTGGCCATGCACAGAAGGTGTTTGATAAAATGCTAAGGGCATCTAGGCAACTCTTGGGGTGGCCAAAATCTCCAGATCCTAGTCTCTTTAGGTGTAGGTGAATGTGGCAAGGTTAGTTTGTCAAAGACAGAAACTTGTTAGTGCAAGTTTTTGAGAAAACCAAATTTGGACAGAAACTAAAGGCAATCATATCATGGACCAAAATATTCCAATGGGTCCATCCTCCTAGACTTAAGGGTTTGGTAGGGTGGTCTATAAGCATGAAAAAGAATCATGGTCAACAGATCCAAATAAAATGGGGTTGCAGTAGAAAATGCCAATCTGGTCCAAAGAGCAAAAGAGGATGATTTGCTCAAATTTGCAAAGAACATACATGGATTTTTGCATAAAAAGGAATTATATGCATCTACTGTCATCTCCAAATACTTGGTAGAATTTTTAAAGAATCATTTAAAGGGGTTGTAGTGCAAAGGTACCAACTGGACTAGTTCTGAAACTTTGGGGTAGAGCTCTAAATCTCCAATGACAAAATATATTTTTGCACAAAAGTGATTTAGGGACATCATATGTCATCCCCAAAATTTTGGTGAGATTTTTAAATAAATTTATCAAAGGGTTGTAGTGCAATTTGAACCCAAAACTTATAAAAAAACATTTTTAAAAGAATAAAGCTCAGGGAGAATAATCATGTAAATAATTTCCACTGATTAAATAAATGTTTCTTGAGAGGGTATAAAAGTCCAACAATATTTTTGAAAAGTTTTCACTTGGGGTGAAAACTCCACAATATCAAGGAAAGGAGAGGTTCTGAAATCAAAAGAAAATCCAGAAAGTAAAAAAATTTAAACTCCTGGCAAAATTTTAATAATCAAAACATGGTTTAAATTTTTGGGGTGTTACAACACTACCCCTAAGAGAAATCTCGTCCTCGAGATTTGCTGAAAGTTGTTTTTAAAAATATTACTCCTACCACCAAAGTAATATCACAAAAATAACCATCCTGTTCATGCAATAAATTGTGGCTACTGTGAGCGGGCAATAAGTGGTGTAAAACTATAGTGTGGAACGCTGGTGCTGCGTGGAAAAATCCATGGTTTGGGGAAAACGAGAGATTTCTACGTTGGATACAGTAAATTTAGAATAAATTCTAAATTTCTAAAATATGATAATCGCACCGAGAGCACGATGCTCCCTCTGGTGGACAGTGGACCGGGGCCCACCGTCGGCCTCTTCTTCTACCTTTGTCTCTCTCTTCTTCCTCTATCCCGCGTGCTTTCCGCGCTTTTCCACCGGCGACATTTAGCGCGTAGGGCATCTAGGGCGTCTTCTTGTAGTGCTTGTGGCGTGCTAGCTGCCGGCGCAGTGTGCACTACCTCGCGGGCGATTACCTTTGTCGGCCTTCGTCATGATTCGTCTCCTAACACCGCGATCGGCGGCAAGCGGGGCTGGTGGACCTCGCCCACCGTACACCGATCTCGAGCTATAAAAGCGACCATGGTGCTCCTTCTTCTCCCTCACACCTGGCCTCGCTTCTTCTTCTCCTTCCTTCTCCTCCATTCTGTTTGCAGGAGCTCGAGACGAGGCTCTAATGGCGGAGGTGATGCCGGACTGGTGTGTGATCCTGGTGTGCGGAGGATTGGTGGCGATGCTGGGGTTCTCCATGCTCCTATGCGTGATGATCCTCGATGATCGTCGTGATGCTGCCACTCGAGTGTTAGCTCTCCGTGGTGGCGGTGATCATGAGGATTAAGTGCGGTGTCGGGCGCTAACTGTTGTCAGTGTGCTGGAGGCAGCTTGTACCCGAGTGATTACCCACTAATCTCTCCTTCAGAGGCGATTAGTTAGGTGTAACATGTGTATGTGCATTAGCAATTTATGCACAAGGTCGAGTGGTTGCGGTTGTGAGTCTGATGTGGTGCTGCGTGAATAAAAATCCATGTCGAGAAGAGATATATGCTGCAACATCTCAGGGAGAGAAAATCTCACTTCAAAATTTACTGATAGTGAAAGCAGCTACTCAAAATCAACAGCAGTACAACTACTCACATAAATTGAAACCAAATATTTAATTAATCACGCAAATCTAGGACACAACACTTAAGTTGCAAGATGCTGGAACAAAGAACATAGCAGTAACGTCTATAATGAAAACGGTAAATGGACAGGGTCCTGAGAAAACGTCTCTGGTACTGGGGCACACTCTTCTTCTATCGGGGGAAGCGGATTGACGAGCCGATGGATGCGCCTCTCCTGGTCGGGCCTCAATGGTCTGCCAATGGCGATCCGAGGATTCAAATCAGCGAGGCTCTGGAGATAACCCATTACCCGCTAGGTCAAACGCTCTTGCGCAATGACATACTGGGCAAGGTTGGCCAGTACTGGGTCTCTCTCAATTCGTCCACCAGGAAAAGTGGTTATTTCTCCAGGTGCTGCACGATCCGGGAAATAATAATACCCTCGTTCGCTGGCATAGGGTACCGCGAATCGAAGGCGAGCAAGCGCTTCGTACGCCGCAGCTTCTATGGCCATATGCGGAGTCGGCATAGATTTCCCCACAAAGGAGACCTCTGTTGGGTCTTGGTTCGGGTTTGTGGGGGGAATGTGCACTACTGCCCAATATTTCAAGGTGGATGGGGTGATCCTCGATTTGAGCAACTCGTACTGGGGTGGATGGATAGCACTCATGGTACTGCAGGTAAAGTCCCACAAAATTTTAACAAAGCTACCTGGAGTTGCATCTGGAGTTCTTAGATAAATACTAGGGCTCGGCATGGCAATGGAAATGGTTGTGCGAGTGATGCTCAAGGTGAGGGGTACTTGGTAAGGTCACGAGGTGGCCTTTTATATAGCATTGGGGCAGGGTTATTTACCGTGGTGAAGGGTAACTAGTTTATCGAGTCTGCTCCATGGGGTCGGGGTCAATGCTACCGATTCACATATCTCACAAAAGTGACGTATTACTGCGGGTGTCGTCGGGGTGGTTTTGGTAGCTGTGCCCGGAATAAAAATGCAACCGCATGCTGACATATTTATGCAAGGCTACTATTTAAAACAGAGGCACACAAGTAGGCTGCGATTAATTATGGTGATACAAGATCACACAATTATAGGGCGTAGGAATACCAAGGCTTGGTACTACTCGTGTGACTCAGTCTACCTCGTTTATATCTAAGCGGGCATGCCTTGTGGACGTTGAGGCTTCTCCACGGGTTTCACCGTCGGGATTAGCTGGAGGGGGTTGAGGGGCTGCAGGGTCGGGGTAGCGATGATGACCATCCCGGGGATTGTTGGCCACAATCCCGTTGGAGCGTGTTCCCAAAAGGCGACAAAGCACTTCTGGGGACACCAAAGTATTTTGTTCGATGGCTGGGGCAGACCTCAAGGACTTGATCGGGTGTCCGAACAACACGACTGGGTTGTCGGCGTCGGGCTCATCTTCTCCTTTCACCGGGGCTCGGTGAACCAGTTCTCCACGAGCTCCGATTAGATCAAGGGTGATGTGATCGAACAGTTCCTCTAGTGCACCTACATAGCGCACTACATGCAACAACGCAGGATCCGTCTCGTGATCTCCGTTGGCAACCTGGGGCGGCCTACCATACCCGTCACGGCTAGGGTAGTAGTAGAGCGGCGGCGCTTAACTCAGGCGACAAGTGCCGGAGTTGAACTATAGCCTCTCGAGCTGCTAGTTGGATGGCTTGTGGCTCAAAGGAAGTTGTCCTTCCGGTGAACCTATAGGGGTGTTCTAGCGATAGACCCCTACCATAGATGTGCACAGTGGCCCAGAATTGACGGCTCTCACCGCTCATGGGTCCTTGGTACACAACATATTCTGGGGGTTCTTCTAATGCATAGGCACGGTGGGTGATGTTTGCGAGCATGGTCACAAAACCTCCAAGGTTGGTTGCTGTGGTCTCATTGTGCACAATAGGGCCGGGCATCGTAGCTTGGTTTGGGGAAGAGGTTGTGCTATGCTGTGTTGAGGCTAGCGTGCCCTTTTTATAAAAAAAGGGGACGGAGCCTTCCTTCGCACACTTGCGAAAGGGACAAATTGGGTGTTGGTCACTAGCGTGTGATCGACAGGCTAGGCTGATAGGTTGGGCACCGACTGCCGAAAGGTGTCGGGGTCACTGTGTGGCTATCTTACATGAGAAGCTTGGCTGGGGTTAGGTTAGGGTCTGGTGGGTTGGTTAACCTAGGTTTTTCGACCTGGCTAAGATAGGATTAGCCAATGGTCAGCCTGGCTATGATACCAAGTTGTGAGGACCGGATTTTCGGGATATTAATTTCCCAGAAAATGGCCCTTGTGCCCACCAGCCCAGGATTACTGTTAGCTAGCGAGACACAAACTTGATACAAAAACTCCAAGCAAAATACATAATATGTAGTACAAGACCATTCTGGCCTGTGAGTACAACACAAGGTTTCTAGTGGTTGATGGCGGAAGCGGTTTGTGGTTCATCAGCGTCTGTGGAACTCCATTTCCCACAGGAACAGCTGACCTGGATAACTCCTATCTTCGTGAGGCTTCTATCACCAGCGCGGGGCTACCATCACAACGCTCCTCTCCATGCAAGAAATCTGGCCAAGACAATAGCCAGGGACAAGCCAGTAAGTACTTTGGAATGTACTCGCAAACATTAAGAACACAGGTATAATATACAAATGATAATCATGCTCTAAAATATTCTATGATCACAACGTCAGTCACAAAAATAAAATCCTTGATGCATGCACGCAGGTTGTTTATATACAACATGAACATGCAATAATGGAGTAGGAATAAAATGCATCGATCGGGTGTCTGAAGCGACGCCTCGAAAGGATATTGATATAAAGCACGCCTCAGTCGGGCGTCTAGGTGACACCACATAAAGGAATTATAAAGTAAATAAATGACAAACATGCCACAGTCGGGCGTCTGTGCGACACCACATAAAGGGCTTATAAAGTAGATCAATAACAAACATGCCACAGTCGGGCGTCTGTGCGACACCACATAAAGGGCTTATAAAGTAAATAAATAACAGCATGCCACAGTCGGGCATCTCAGCGACACCACATAAAGGGCTTATAAAAAAATAATCACAGTGAATATCCAGGAGGTAGAACCGTCCCAGGGATACTCAACAATTCAAATAATGCAAATGGTTAGTCCATAATAACAATAATCATAACCATCATGAGTCACAAGTCACGATCCATGTTCTGGTTTAGCAGATTTTCTTTTTCCTCCGAAGACCGACACTTGACCCATCCCAGACTATAGTCCTTAACCATGTATACGGCTATTCGAATAGATGTTTAATCCCTGCAGAGGGTGTACTCTTTACCCACGGGTAACGGATTCCTTTAGTCCATCAGGACTAATTCCGTCTACGGTCTTTTAGTTGAAAACACACCTGACCGCACACACCAGCCTAACTCACCAGTGTCTGGAATCACCCATGACACCTGTTTAAGCAAAACTCTAAGTGGGGAGGCTACAACCTCGATTAGCATGGGATCACAAAATTTTTAGCGCAAGAAACTAGGGGAGCTACCCTTGGCTCCAACCGAAAACACCCATGCCCCGGACCAGGTGGCATGCCTACCGGATGCCTCCGTATCTTCCACCATGGCCTCTCATGCGGTGTGTGCTAGGAAAGGGTTGACGACTTCTTGAACCGTACCCTACCTATGCCAGGGACAAGTGGTAGTATGAAACAAGTATGGGGGTTACCGGAACAAGACTCGATCTATGGTCGACTCAGGAGGTTTAAGTATTCCCTGCATGATTAGTATAACAATATATTTCAACCAACAGACAGAATCACCACCGTCATACCTCATCATGCCGTACCGGACACAACCGTCTCGACGAAGGACTAGGGACTAGCCCGTGTGTAGCCAAGGCAGAGGCTTTCACGGATTCCTTCCGGTATGCATGAAAGGCATACGATGGTGATTACCATCACAACATATCCAATTCCAATATCACGGAATCATCAATATGCACGCATAAGTGTGTTTATATCATCACAAAAAAATAACGGAAACTCCAAGACGAGAGGTGTTGTCACCGTATCAAACAACACTTGACAGTATTACGCCAGGGTTCAGAATTCTTGCCTTCAGGATGTGGAGAGGCAGGGTGCATTCCAAAACTTTTGAAAGTTGCCTTCCTCTTCAAAAATCCTATTTTTGAAAATATTCAAATTAACACAAACTTTTAAAACAGTACAAAAAGTTTTCCTAATTATTTTTGAAATAAATCTTAAAATAAACTAGGTGAAATTTGGGAGAGGTAGGAAAAAGAATCAACTCATTTGGAGTTATGTTTTAAAAGTTATAGCCAGTCAAAGTTTAGTCAAATCTCTTTTTAAATAAAACAGAAAAAGAAAAACGTTTCGAAATAGATACACGTCGAAGACGTACTCTGGGTTTACGCCTTCACTTAGTCTAGTGTGGACTGGCTCGTGGGTCACTGACAGTGGGTCCACGGGGCCCACTGGTCAGGTTTGACCAGTCGCCTCTCCTTCCCTTCTCCTCTACCCGAGCGAAGGCGGGACTCCGGCGATCGCCGTCGATGAACAGCATTTCCCCATGGGGTTCTGAGGGTGGGGATGGATCCGCCAGTCCAGGGCGGTCCTCCCGGTGGTCGACAGGCTGGCGGGGACGACGGGAGTCGCCGGCGGCGAGCTCTGCGGCGGAGATGGCTTCGGGATGATTTGGGGGTTCGGGCTATCGTGGCTCTCCGTCGAAGCTAAAGGTTTGGGCGGCTCCGCAAGACCAAGTGGATTCAGGTGGTGGCGCTGGATGGACGGGGAGGGCTTGGTTGCGATGAACGTGGCCGGAAGGCGGCGGCCGCCGAACTGGCCGGAGACGGGGAAGATGGCCTTCCCTGGTCGATTGCAGGCTAAGGGAGCCCTAGAGGAATGGCTTGAACTTGTCTTGGGGCCTAGACGAGCTCGGGGTTTCCTTATATAGGTGGCCGAGGTCGGTTCCCGCGGCGGTGGATAAGAACGCCGGCGAACCGCCATTCTGTTGCGGCAGGGGGACGTGGCGGCGACGTGCGCTAATGGACGAGCTTGTGGATGAGCTTGGGCGGCTCCAGAGGGCAGCTGGCGCGCTGGAGTGGCTTGGGCGGACCTCTTCTGACGAAGATGCTGGTCCCTGCACCGGACGAGCCTCACTCTGAAGGTGGGAAGAAGCATGTAGCTTCTGTTGGAAATATGCCCTAGAGGAAATAATAAAAGCATTATTATTATATTTCCTTGTTCATGACAATTGTCTTTTATTCATGCTATAATTGTATTATCCGGAAATCGTAATACACGTGTGAATACATAGACCACGATGCGCCCTAGTGAGCCTCTAGTTGACTAGCTCGTTGGTCAACAGATAGTCATGGTTTCGACTATGGACATCGATGTCATTGACAACGGGATCACGTCATTAGGAGAATGACGTGATGGACAAGACCCAATCCTAAGCATAGCACAAGATCGTGTAGTTCGTTTTGCTAGAGCTTTTCCAATGTCAAGTATCTCTTCCTTAGACCATGAGATCGTGTAACTCCGGATACCGTAGGAGTGCTTTGGGTGTACCAAACGTCACAACGAATCGGGTGACTATAAAGGTGCACTACGGTATCTCGAAAGTGTCATTGGGTTGACACGGATCGAGACAGGATTTGTCACTCCATTATAGCGGAGAGGTATCACCGGGCCCACTCGGTAGTGCATCATCATAATGAGCTCAAAGTGTCCAAGTGTGCAGTCACGGGATCATGCATTACGGTACGAGTAAAGTGACTTGCCGGTAACGAGACTGAACGAGGTATTGGGATACCGACGATCGAGTCTCAGGCAAGTAACATACCGATTGACAAAGGGAATAGTATACGGGGTTGCTTGAATCCTCGACATCGTGGTTCATCCGATGACATCATCGAGGAGCATGTGGGAACCAACATGGGTATCCAGATCCCGCTGTTGGTTATTGACCTGAGAGCCGTCTCGGTCATGTCTGCTTGTCTCCCGAACCCGTAGGGTCTGCACACTTAAGGTTCGGTGACGCTAGGGTTATTAGGAAGACTTGTATGTGATTACCGAATGTTGTTCGGAGTCCCGGTTGAGATTCCGGACATCACGAGGAGTTCCGGAAGGGTCCGGAGGTAAAGATTTATATATGGGAAGTTGTCAAACGGACACCGGAAAGTTTCGGGGGCATACCGGTATTGTACTGGGGCCACGGAAGGGTTCCGGAGGTCCACCGGGAGGGGCCACCCCTCCGGGGCAACAGGCTGCATGGGGCAGGAGCCAGCCTGGTGGGCTGGGCGCCCCCCATGGGCCCATGCGCCTAGGGTTGGGGGAACCCTAGAGGGGCGCCCCTTGCTTGGGGGCAAGTCCCCTCCTTGCCCCCCCTCTAGATGGCATCTAGAGGGCGCCCCTCTCCCTTCCCCTATAAATAGAGGGGTGAGGGAGGCTGCAAACACAAGTCAAGGCGCAGCCCTCCCTCCCAACACCTCTCCTCCTCCGTGCGTGCTTGGCGAAGCCTGCCCGAGATCTTGCTGCACCAACTACACCACGCCGTCGTGCTGCCGTTGGAGCTGTCTTCTTCAACCTCTCCTTCCTCCTTGCTGGATCAAGGCGGAGGAAGCGTCGTCCGTGCCGTCACGTGTGTTGAGCAGCGGAGGTGCTGTCCGTTCAGCACTTGGTCATCGGTGATCCGAATCACGGCGAAGTTCGACTCCTCGTCACCATCCCCTTGAGCGCTTCCTTTTCGATCTACAAGTGGTATGTAGATGCAAACTCACTCCCTTGACTCGTTGCTTAGATGAACTCATAGATGGATCTTGGTGAAACCGTAGGAAAATTTTAATTTTCTGCAACGTTCCCCTATAATGGCATGATGAGCTAGGTCTATGCGTAGTTCTCTATTGCACGAGTAGAACACAATTTTGTTGTGGGCGTGGATCTTGTCAACTTACTTGCCGCTACTAGTCTTATCTTGCTTCCGCGGTATTGTGGGATGAAGCGGCCCGGACCAACCTTACGTGCGCTTCGTGAGACCGGTTCCACCGGTGACATGCACTAGTTGCATAAGGTGGCTGGCGGGTGTCTGTCTCTCCCACTTTAGTTGGAGAGGATTCGATGAAAAGGGTCCTTATGAAGGGTAAATAGAAGTTGACAAAATCACGTTGTGGTTATTCGTAGGTAAGAAAACGTTCTTGCTAGAACCCAATTGCAGCTACGTAAAAGATGCAACAACAATTAGAGGACGTCTAACTTGTTTTTTGCAGCAATTGTCATGTGATGTGATATGGCCAAGTTGTGATGAATGATGAATGACATATTGTGATGTATGAGATCATGTTCTTGTAATAGGATCACGGCTTGCATGTCGATGAGTATGACAACCGGCAGGAGCCATAGGAGTTGTCTTTATTTTTGTATGACCTGCGTGTCATTGAAGAACGCCATGTAAATTACTTTACTTTATTGCTAAACACGTTAGCCATAGAAGTAGAAGTAGTCGTTGGCGTGACAACTTCATGAAGACACGATGATGGAGATCATGATGATGAAGATCATGGTGTCATGCGGTGACAAGATGATCATGGAGCCCGAAGATGGAGATCAATGGAGTTTTATGATATTGGCCATATCATGTCACTATTATATAATTGCATGTGATGTTTATTATGTTTATGCATCTTGTTTACTTAGAACGACGGTAGTAAATAAGATGATCCTTACAACAATATCAAGAAGTGTTCTCCCTAACTGCGTGCACCGTTGCTAAAGTTCGTTGTTTGAAGCACCACGTGATGATCGGGTGTGATAGATCCTTACGTTCACATACAACGGGTGTAAGACAGTTTTACACATGCAAAACACTTAGGGTTAACTTGACGAGCCTAGCATGTACAGACATGGCCTCGGAACACGGAGACCGAAAGGTCGAACACGAGTCGTATGGAAGATACGATCAACATGAGAATGTTCACCGACGATGACTAGTCCGTCTCACGTGATGATTGGACACGGCTTAGTCGACTCGGATCGTGTAGTGTTGGGGAACGTAATAATTTCAAAAATTTCCCTACGCACACGCAAGATCATGGTGATGCATAGCAACGAGAGGGGAGAGTGTTGTCTACGTACCCTCATAGACCGAAAGCGGAAGCGTTATAACAACGCGGTTGATGTAGTCGACGCGTCTTCGATCCGACCGATCCAAGCACCGAACGTCACGGCACCTCCGAGTTCGCACACGTTCAGCTCGATGGCGATCCCGGACTCGATCCAGCAAAGTGTCGGGGATGAGTTCCACAACCTGACGGCGTGGTGGCGATGATGATGCTCCACCGACGCAGGGCGCGCCTAAGCTCCGCGACGATATGACTTCTCCGCGCAGGGTTTCGCCTAAGCTCTCTGACGATATGACCGAAGTGGAATATGGTGGAGGGGGCACCGCACTGCAGCTAAGGAACGATCCGTAGATCAACTTGTGTGTCCATGGGGTGCCCCCTGCCCCCGTATATAAAGGAGGGAGGGAGGAGGAGGCCGGCCCTAGTAGGGGCGCGCCATGGGGAGTCCTACTCCCACCGGGAGTAGGATTCCCCCTTTCCTAGTCCAACTAGGAGTCCTTCCATGTATTGGGAGTAGGAGACAAGTAAGGGGAAGAGAGAAGGGAGGGAAGGAAGGGGTGCGGCCCCTCCCCCTAGTCCAATTCGGACTAGGCCATGGGGGGGCGCGCGGCCTGCCCTAGGCAGCCCCTCTTGTAAGTGCATCTAGTGCCCCTTAGTGATTTTGGTGTATTGAAGACTTATAGGTTAAGTAACTAATGCGTTTGTAAGTGTACACAGGTCTATAAGTCTATGAGGAGTTTGATATTTACAGTGAAAGTCGACCCCTAAAAATGAATTTCTTCAACTGAAGAATTTGATATTCTGAAGACTTTCTGAAGACTTTGAAAGTGAAGAAATTGGTGTGATTCTGAAGACTTGGTAATCGCTTGAGGAATATGAAGCGTGAAGACTTTTGTTTTCGTAGTTTCATTTTCTCTTTCTTGAGTCATAGGAAACACCGTACTGTTAAAGGGGGTCGAGGAAATACTAAGGAGAAATTTCCATTTGATGCTCAACTCAAAATCCTCACCTACCAATCCCTTGAGTGAAGCCTTTGGAAATCTCATACAGATTCAGTCAATTTCTTGATGTGAGACGCAAGCTCTTACAGTCATTGAGAATTTGTTCGATGAGGAGTTAGGAATTCGCCGGTCTGAATTGCCTACACATGAGGAACATGATAGCCCCGAGGAATTTGATGTTCCAATTTCCGACCGTTCTTTGTCTTCTTGGCCTGTCCCAAAATATCTCCACCTAACGGTCATATCATTTAAGGGCATTTATGTCTTATCATGTCGGGCTGCTCCTAGGCTATAAATAGCCGCCCCTACAACCACTAGTTGGTTGGCTGCTCGAGAGAACTTGACACTTGTCATTTGAGAGCAACCCATCCTCTGAGGACTTTGGCGAAAATCATCAAGTGAGGAAAACCCAAAAACCAAACCCCAACAAACCCAAAGTGATTGAGCATCATTGAAGAAATTGATCCCGCGTGGATCCGGCGCTTTTACCTTTGAAGACTGTGCTTCTTCCAGACGGTTAGGCGTCACGGTCTAGAAACATCAAGAGGAATTGTGGATCGCCGAGTGACCAAGTATGTGAAGGTTTGGAAGTCGCTGAAGACTTACCACGAGTGATTGGGCGAGGTCTGCGTGGCCTTAGTTCAAGGAGAATACGGTGAGGACTTGGTGTCCCGAGCTGCGTGCTCGGTGACTCGGTGTCCGGACTGCGTGTCCTCGAGTTTAAATACTCAGCCGCTCCAACCAGACGCACAACCGAGACAGCAGTTGGAACTGGTCTACCAAATCATTGTCTTCACCAACCTAACTGGTTCTATTTCCTCAACCCTTTCATTTCCTCATTCTTGTGTTCATATCTGTGTTTGAAGACTTTGGTCAAGATTTTCTCAATTTCCTCGGTTCAATTTCTTGATCTGTTTGTCTTCATCTTGTGTTATCCTGTGATTACGCTTTTTGTACTCTGTGATTGTCTTCATTTCATCATGATGACTATGCTTGTAATCTGCTATGCTTACTTCGAGTACTTATTCCGCTGCATGTATTTCTTTGCTAAGGAATTTCCTCACCGCAAATTCCTCGGTGAAGAATTTGTAAAATTCATAAAATCGCCTATTCACCCCCCTCTAGTCGATATAACGACTTTCAATTGGTATCGAGCAAGGTACTCCCTTGTTACGTGTGATTTTGGTTTAACCACCGGAGTTTTAGTTATGTCGACCGCAGTATGATCAAGGTCTCAGCAGGGTGTCCTACCTTCGATGGGACGGACTACCCCTCTTCGGAAGAACAAAATGCGAATGCATCTTGAAGCAATTGACAACGATCTACGGTATGTTGTGACAAAAGGTGTTTCCTCGGTCACACCCTCTCACGAATGATGCTGATGTGAAGAGATTCAAGCAACTCGATTCTCAAGCGAAGAATATCATATGTGGCCATCGAGCAAAGGCCAATATGGAAGAGTGAGTGCTTTGGAATCTGCCAAACTCATTTGGGACAGGCTGTCCAAAGTAAATGAAGGTGTTTCAACTCAGCGTGACTCTCGAGTTGATGTTCTTCGGAATCTCTTCAACCGCTTCAAAAGACTCGAAAACGAAAATGTTCAACAAACCTTGATCGCCTCACCGACATCTCAAATGAGCTTCAAGCACTGGGTGCCACTGACATCACCGACCATGAGGTGGTGAAGAAATTTCTAAGATCGCTTGATTCCTCATTTGACACTCTGGCACTGATGATACAAGAACGAGCTGACTACAAGTCTCTTGATCCTGCTGATATCCTCGAAGGCTAAATACTCACGAGTTCCAGCTTGCTGAAAAGAGAGATCTCTATGGTTACGGCTATGGAAGAACACGTGCCTCAAGGCCAAGGCTGAATCTGAATCGAGAGTGAAGAATCTGGTAGTAGCCTTGGAGATCTGAAGAATTTGGCGAGAGCTAGCACGCTCGTGAAGAAATTCCAGAAATTCACAAGGCGTGGTCGTTTTGGAAAATCCTCAAGAAGCGGTGATTCCTCATCTAGTGACTATAAGCGAAGACTTTGCCACAAATGCAAGAAACCTGGTCACTATATCCAAGATTGTCCTCGATGGGAAAAGGAATTAAGAAGAAGAAACACAAGGATTACAGTTACGATGGCGTGAAGAAGAAGAAGAAATCATCAAATCTTCATCATCAAAATCCTCAAAGCCTTCTTCTCACAAGAAGAGCAGCTCCAAAAAGGCTCGGGCATTCATTGGCAAGGAAATGGACTCGAAGCTGAATCGAGGAAAATGAGGAAGAGGAGGAGTCTCAAGAATCCGAATCTGGTGTGGCTAGTCTTGCTCTTGCTATCGCTTATGTTAGCAAGTCCATCTTCAACTCAAGAAACCGACTCCACCAACAAACCTGATGAGGAAAATGATGACTACGCCCCACCTATTGCTTCATGGCAAAAGGTGCTAAGGTACTCAATTACACCTCCTCTGAATCTAGTGAAAATGAATCTGATGAGGATCTCAAGCCTAGCTACTCTAAACTTGCTAAGATTGCTATAAAACAACAAAGGGCTTTTGAAAAGGTTCAAAACATGCTAGATAAGAGTGATGATATGTTAGGTGAAGAAATGGATCGCACTCAAGCCCCGATGAAAATCTTGAGAGAGTTCAGTCTAGATTTGACAGCCTTCAAGGTCATCATAACACTCTCTTATCTGATCATGAGAAACTTTCTTATGAATTTCTTCAAAGAAAGCAAGATCTTGAGAAGCTAAGAGCGAGTTATGAAGATCTTCAGAAGGAGCGCGATTCATTACTTGCTCAACAAATCAGCGCTTCTCAAGAAGAATTTGTTCCTCCATGCTTAAAGTGCATTGAGCGTGAATCTGCTAATTCTTCACCAATGTTCAAATGCTTCAACTGTTACAAATTCTTCACCTGCCTCTGCTATCACTAATTCCTCATCGAGGACATTGCTAGTATCACTTGACGATGCAGGCTGAAGGAATTGTACATGACAGGCATGTACAAAAGCCTCAAAGGGCATCGACTCTTTGTGATGTGCTTAAAAGCAGATCCTCAACGAAACCCTAGGAAAGAGGGTATTGCCTTTGAGAGGAAACTCAATGTCGATGGAGCGTCTTTGAAGCCCGAGCGGTATCCCAAAACCTCATGGGTTGCTGCAAAGGGACCTCCAGATTGATCCATCTACCTTATCTGGTTTTACATGTGAATTTCCTCATTACGATGATGAGTCATTTGACTCAAACTATAAACTGTTCAAAAATCAGAATGGTGAAGTATTTGCTAGATATGTTGGCACTAATCTGCAGAACGGTCCCCTATGAAGAAAATCTGGGTTCCCAAGAAATGCCTTGAAAGTCTTCAAGTGAATGTCCTCATGACACCACCGTGAAGAAAAGGAACCCCAGATCAAATTCTTCATATGGACCAAATTCTTCATATGGATCCAAGTCCTCATACGGACCAAATTCCTCACGTGGATCAAATTCCTCAAAAGGATCAAAGTCCTCATATGATTATCATCGTGCTAATAACTCTGCTTTTGAGGTAGAGCTAAGGGCTATGAATATGTGCATTATTCTTCAAACCAATATGTTCATAAGTCCTCGAAGAATTTCTCTGCTTATTCATATGCTTACCCTAACCCCTCTTATGTGAAGCGAAATGGTTTGGCCTCTATGCCACCATTCTCATATGGTGCTCGCAGAATGATGAACTCTTTGCCACCCCTTGAGATGTGGGTGGTGAAGAAAAGAACTAATCTCTTCTGCGGGTCAGGTCTCCGGGCGTGCCTCAACGTCTGAAGAAATTCTTTGGGCCCGACAAAATGCTCGAAAGGACGCAGAGCTAATCATGATGAAATGAACTTTCATTTCACACGTCCTCATCTTGCTTATCTGAATCTTGGTGATGAAATTCATCGATGAACTTGATATCATATTCTTCACCGATGAAGTATATGAGATCGTAAGTTGTACTAATTCATCTGCAGGATGATCAACCCAAAGCCACCGAGTGGGTTCTCGATAGTGGATGTACAAATCACATGACCGGTGACAAGAATCTATTGATGGATGCTCCTTATCACCGTCACATCTGAAGCATATCATCTTTCTTGACAAAGGCAAAAGTCGGTATTGGGACTTGGTAAGGTTGCTATCTCTAAGGACATGCACATGGACAAAGTCATGCTTGTTGAGTCTTTAGGATATAACCTCATGTCAGTCTCAATGCTTTGTGATCTTGATATGGTTGTTATCTTTGGCAAATATCGTTGTGTTGTGATTATGGAAGTCGACAATTCCAAAGTCTTGAAGGCTTTAGGAGAGGAGACTTGTATATTGTTGATTTTTCCACAGACCACAACCAGCCGTGTGCCTACTTGCAAAAGCTTCGAAGGCTGGCTATGGCATCGACGACTTGGTCACGCAGGCATGAGGAATTTGCACACGCTTGCGAAGAAGAAGCATGTCATTGGCATTGAGAATGTCAAATTCCTCAAGGATCACTTATGCGGAGCTGTGAAGCTGGAAAAATGACCAAGGCCAAGCATCCAAATAAGACTATCATGACCACTACTCGTCCCTTGAATTGCTTCACATGGACCTCTTTGGTCCCAATCATTACTCAATTGTCGTTAATGAAGCATCACTATATGGCTTTGTTATTGTTGATGATTACTCTCGCTACACATGGGTACACATTGTTACTTACAAAAATCAAGTGCGGAAATCTTCAAGCGATTTTCCTCGAGGGCTTCAACCAACTTTGGTGTGAAGATCAAGCACATCGGGAGTGACAATGGAACTGAGTTCAAGAATTCGGACTTGAGGATTATCTTGATGAACTTGGTATTACTCATGAGTTATCTGCTCCTTATACTCCTCGGCAAAATGGCGTCGTGGGCGCAAGAACAGAACTCTTGTTGAGATGGCTCGCACTATGCTTGATGAATACAAAACGCCTATCGTTTACGGATTGAAGCAATTGACACTGCGTGCATCATCAACAGAGTATATCTTCACAAATTCTTCAAGAAGACTGCCTATGAACTCCTCACGACAAGAAACCCAATGTAAGTTATTTCAAAGTCTTGATGCTAAATGCTGGATTAGAGATCCTCACCACACCTCTAAATTTGCACCAAAGCACATGAGGGTTTTATGCTTGGTTACGGAAAGGACTCGCACACCTCTGAGTCTTCAACATCGCACTTCACAAGATTGTTGACACTTGTAGATGTGCGGTTCGATGAAACTAATGGCTCGCAAAGAGAGCACCTACCTTCTGTGTTAGATTTAACCAGCACCGAGGATTCTATCAGTTCAAGGCAACCGAGGATGTCATTCCTCTTGAAGAAACTGCTGAAGAATTCATTCTGTCTGACGCGAAGAACGTCGAGTGATGCACTGAAGATAATCTCAAGAAAATGGTCTTTGGAAAATGATCAAATTCCTCGAAGACAACCAGCTCATCCTCGCGTTGCAAAAGAAGTGCAAGTTGACAAGATCATCGATGACATTGAAGCGCCAGTCCTCTCACTCGCTCAAAAGCTTCACACTTATCTAACTTTTGTGGGCACTATGCTTTTGTCTCTATCACAGAGCCCACTAAGGTAGATGAAGCATTTCGAGCCGGAGTGGATTCAGGCCATGCAAGAAGAATTACATCGATTCGAGCTCAACAACGTCAGGGAACTGGTCAAACGTCCAGATCCTCGCAAGCATAATATCATTGGCACAAAGTGGATCTACCGCAACAAGCAAGATGAAAATGGTCTTGTGGTGAGGAATAAGGCACGACTAGTAGCTCAAGGCTACACGCAGTTGAAGGAATTGATTTCGATGAAACTTTTGCACTGTTGCTAGACTTGAGTCTATTCAGCATATTACTCGCCTATGCTAACCATCACAATATCACTTTATATCAAATGGATGTGAAAAGTGCATTCCTCAATGGTAAGCTTGAGGAAGAAGTATATGTTGCTCAACCCCAGTGTTTTGAAGATCCAAAGAATCTCGACAAAGTCTTGAGACTAAATAAGGCCCTCTATGGCCTCAAGCAAGCCCCTCGGCGTGGTATGATACATTGAAGGAATTCTTCGTGAAGAATGGCTTCACACCAGTTCACTCGACCCTACTCTCTTTACTAAATCTTATGATGGTGAACTGTTTGTGTGCCAAATATATGTTGATGATATTATCTTTGGCTGTCTTGACCAACGTTATAGTGATGAATTTGCCTATATGATGAGTGAAGAATATCAAATGTCTATGATGGGAGAGTTGAAATTCTTCTTAGGTCTTCAAATTCGTCAACAACACAATGGCATATTCATATCTCAGAGAAATACCTCAAAGATGTCCTGAAGAAATTGGCATGCAAGATTGCAAAGGCGTCAAAATTCCTATGCCCACAAATGGCCATCTATGCCTTGATGAAAATGGTATTGACTTGATCACAAGGTATACCGCTCCATGATTGGTTCTTTATTGTACTTATGTGCATCTAGGCCAGATATAATGCTTAGTGTTTGCATGTGTGCCCGATTTCAAGCTACACCAAGGAATCACACCATAAGGCTGTGAAGCATATTCTTGATATCTAGCTCACACACCAACACTAGGATTATGGTACCCCAAGGGCTCTACTTTTGATCTCATTGGATATTCGACTCGACTATCTTTGGTGATCGTGTGGACCGCAAGTCAACATCTGGTACTTGTCATTTCCTCGGACGATCTTTGGTGCATTGGTCCTCGAAGAAAGCGAACTGCGTATCACCGTCCATCATGAAGCTGAATACATTGCTGCTGGCTCGTGTTGTGCTCAATTACTATGGATGAAGCAAACCCTCAAGGACTACGGCATCAACGTGAAGAATGTGCCTCTCTCTTGTGACAATGAGAGTGCCATCAAGATTGCTCACAACCCAGTTCAGCACTCGAAGACAAAGCACATTCAAATTCGTCATCATTTTCTTCGTGATCATGTGTTGAAGGCGACATCTCCATCGAGCACGTGAAGATGAAGAACAGCTAGCTGATATCTTCACTAAGCCCTTGGATGAGAAGAGATTTAGCAAGTTGCGGTGTGAGCTAAATATCTTAGAATCTTCGAATGTTCTTTGAAAAGGCACACATCCTAACACTTATGCAAAATTGATGACTTAGATGTGCAACACATGAAGAAAAGTTTTTCTTCAATCAATGAAGAATAACACTCTAAATGTGAAGAAATTAATGAAGAATTTGATTCTCAGAACCCTACAACAATTGTACGAGGTGTCTGAAATCATCATTCTTATACGTGGGTCACGCCACCACCAAAGTTGAAAATCTTCAATTTGAGTTTTTCCTCGCTTTTGAAATTCTTCAGTTTTGAAATTCTTCAGTTTTCAAATTCTTCAGTTTTCAAATTCTTCAACTTTGCAAATTCTTCACTGTTTCCGTCGTCTTTCTTCATTGGCTATATATATATATGGATTTATGTCCTCTACAGCATTCACTTATGGCTATTTCTTCAAGTCGCTTTTTCTGCTAAGTGAATGTGATCGGACCCTTCCCCTATGCTATACTCAACCCAATCCATTCACAAATTCTTCATGTGCGTTCTACTTTGAAACTCGTTCAAATTCTTCACCGTGTCCTTGACAATGAAGAAATTGCGAACGGAACTTTTAAAACGAATCTTATCCAAACTTGATTTTACCGCTCAAACCGTTCCGCATCCCACGATGCATTATTATATCCACCCACGATCGCTTTACGATCTCCACTACATCGTATGTGGGTGACACATGTCGTGAGAAGGAAGCGGTCAGGCACGTTCGTCCTAATTCTTGGACGAGCCGTTTTTCACCGTGGCTATAAATACCCCTCTCTCCTTCCTCACTCTTTTACCTCGCCGACCTCTCTCTCCCGCCGAGCTCCTCAAAACCCTAAGCGCCGCCGCTTCTCCATCGTCGCCGGTGAGGAAAAGCTTCACCGCCTTGACCTCTTCGCCGACGTACTCGCGCCGACCGTGGAATTTCTTCACTCCGCCGTCGCCGTAGCTGATTTCCTCTGCCAAGTTAGGGCGGAGAAGATCTGAACAGACGAACTTCTCAACTGTTCATCTCAGTTAAATCGTGTTCTTCACTTGAGTAAATTAAAAGTTACTTTTATTTACTCGCTTTGATTCTCAAATTTTCTTCAAATTCTTCAAAGGTGTTTATTTCAAATTCTTCACACATATGAACACCTCAAATCTCTTGACTCATTTCTCTAAGCAATGATTTTCTTCAAGATTCCTCAATTGTGTGGATCTTGATCTATACAACTCTGGAACCTAAGATAAAGAACGCTTATTGAAATTCTTCAAGGCTCATCTGGTCAAAATCCTCAAACTTGTTCTTTTGAAAAACCCTCCGAGAACGCATATGACCTCTTCAAATTCCTCGCACCTATACTCTGCTCACAGTACAAATGTCATTCTGAATCCCTAGGTTCTCATCAACTTAACTCATTTGCAGCGTTCCTCGAAGAAAAACTGCAAACTTCTTCAGAGAACTCAATTGTTCAATTTCCTCACCAAGAAAATGGCGATGGTAAGAAGCCGCAGAAGGAGGAAAGAAACCTGAGGTCATGACAGATTCAAATCCACGAGGAAATATATGCTGACTATTGCACACCGATGAGGAAAGCAAAAACCAACGCAAGGTGCGCATTCAGAAAATTGAGCGGAGATGGGCACGGAATGGAAGGAATACCGCTATGTTACACCTAAGTACATGAAGAAATTAGCGTTAAATCCTCCATGCCCAAGAGCTCCTTTGGCACCAGGCCAAATAGCTGATCCCACTAGCGTCAAGCGCGTGAGGACTTTCCCGAGGAATGGGCTAAACGCCAAGCTAAGTTGGCTAAGCAAGCAAAGGAAGCGGTGAAGAAATTCAATGAGGATTCTGCCACTGCTGCTGCCGAGGTCTCGGCCAAGCCGAGAAATCGATGCAAAGAAGTCTGCCAATAAGCCAAGTGCTTCTTCATCATGCCCTCACGGCCAAGTTCCTCAACAGCTCCCTCAAGGCAAATTCCTCGTGAGAAATTCCTCACACTGCTCTCGTTCCATCAAAGTCCTCACCGCTCCGTCCAAACCTTCAGTTCCAGTGCACTAGCCACTTGTCAAAGGACTGCTGGTTTTCAATTGCCTCGAGCACCTCTGCAAATTCCTCACCTGCTTTCAATTCTTCATCGGCCCGACTGCTAAAGACAAAAGCAACAATGGGCGTGGTCCTCGCCCAGCCAAGGAAGAAACAGCTTGTCGTCCACGTGCATCTCGATGATGAGGCATCGATGAAGAACTTGAAGAAATCATCGAGACCGTCAAGCTAGAGCCGCAAGAGCCAAGGGAACAGCTGTGCCACGCTTTTGGACCCAAGAAAGTCCTCGATTTCATCGACCGCACAACGATCCCAATACCCCTCTGCCTGATCTTCCTTTGACACCTGGTCAAAGTCATATGTTGACTCACTTCATCGCTGAAGAAAAATGGAAGTTCGAGAAGGCGAAGGAAATCAAGAAGGCTCAATACAAGAAAGAGAGGTTCTTGAAGAAAAATGTAGTCAAGATGACACCTGAGGAACTTCTTCAAGTCCAAACTGAAATTCAGAACCTCAGCAAGAACTTTGACACGTACTATGCTGATTGGCAAGTTGTCAAGACCAGATTCGCTCAATCGACGAAGAATCTCACAAGTGTTGCTGCACCTGCAACATGAAAATCCTCAGTGAAGCATCTGCTCAGCCTAATGAAGAAAATGCCAAGAACGCTGAAGCTCACCTGCTGAAGAAAATGCTGATTCGAGGGATGATGAAGAAATTCCAGCCACCGAAGAAAGCGCCAGGCACCCACTAGTGGTGCGCTGAAGAAATTGCTCAAGACAGGGGCTGCATCGCTTGCTCTGAAGAAACTGCACCAAATTCCTCAGCTCCTCCAGCGCCAACTCCAACTCCAATTCTTCCATCTGCTTCGATGTGAAGAAAATCAAGGCTCTGGAAAGAGCTGCTGTGAAGAAAAGAAAAGCATCACCAGCGTCGATTCTTGACTGCGAAGAAAATGAAGCCAATGACCAGCTCGATTGAAAACCCGATTGATGCTATTCCAATTTCCTCCATACCTTCAAAGGAAGTGGTTCCTTTTGGAGAAGAATATGAAGTGCCAACCGGATCGATGAAGAACATCAATCTCCTGCTCGTCTGCGAGAAAATTGATGAGGAAATTGAAGTGGAAGCTGTCCCTTCAACCCCAGCCATTCCCTCATCGGACCATGAAATTCCTCAAGATGGTGCCGAGGAAATTGAAAATGAAGATGTGGATATTGGATGCACCACTCCGGTAATCAATGATGATTTTGGGAAAATCAACATCCCAATACTCCGCTCTTCACCCCGCTTCAACAAGTTCCTCACTCCCTGCACAGATCGTCCCGATCGACTCAAGAAAATCAACCCACGAGTCCTGTGCATGAAGAAATTCCAGCCACTAGCGCCGATGAAACTGCTGCTTCTGCTGAAAATCCTCGGACGCACAAGTTGAGGATCAAGAAATTCCTCAAGCTGAAGAACCTGAACTTACGGTTCGAGAGGTGGTGATGCAACTCATCGACACCCTCTCGCCAAAGCGTAAGAATCCGTTCTCGACCAAACAAAAGTTCAAGGCTAAGGATTTCTTTCTTTGAGCATGTGTTCTTCATCAATATAATCCTTATGACTCTGCTCGGATTAGGAAGAGGCGCTCGGACTGCCACCAAGCCAACTTCTATTCCTCGGTGCTTTTCAACAAGGACAAAATCTTGATCATGCTCATATTCCTCATGTGGATATGGAGTCGCCGCCAGGCTTTGAGCCCGTCCTAAGTGTTCTTCACGATGCGGTCTTCTCAATTTTTGCACCGATATATGTGATTGGAATGAAGAGCTAATTCTTGATTCTATGCAACCCTGCACATCACCGGAGATCTTTGAAGATGTGACTTCATGGGTCTTAGATTGGATGACCGAAAACACCCACTACAAGGCACCATCAAGTGAATTGCTTCGTGCCCTTCCACTCAGTCCTCCAGTTGACGGTGCACGTCGCATCTATGAAGAAAAGGAACTTTCAAATCACTATATGCAAGTGATGATGAAGCCTTTGAAACCAAGGCAAGCTCCAAGGACCAAATTCCTCGTCAAGGAATTGTTATATGTGCCTCGAACAGTCTATCGAATTTTGTCGAAGACTATGAGTCCTATCAAGGGCCACGACTCGAATGATGAAGAAGTCGTTGGCATCATGAAGAATATGCTTTTCAACATCATCCATGGCGTTCCCGTCAATTTCCATGATTTCTTCATGAGGACTCTGGCTAACATTGCCATGTCACCTTTTGAGCTGAAGCCTTATGCGCCTTGGATTATGAGATTCATCAGGTCAAGATCTTCACTGAATTACAAGGCTGACACTTTGAACCACTGCAGCTACCTGCCCCCGATTGAAGTCCTCAAACGGCCAATTGCCTCAGCTGATGAAAAGGGAAAGGCTACTGCTGTGATAGATGAAGGCATTCGTCCATTGGATGGACAGTTTAGCAAAGCAGATCCTACTCCACCAATGATGACTCGCCACCCATGACTCAAAGCAAGAAATACCTCGCCAAGCATAGTCCTCAAGCTATCGCACCTGTGGTGATGACTGATCGTGAGTTACTCCTCGCCTTCATCGGAAGGTTGATCGCAATCACAAGTGGGTCAAACGTCGGTTTGGCACTCTTCTATACAACATGACCTCAACTCACAATGCAATGAAGAAAAACCACTACTATCTTCATGAAATCTTCAAACGCTCCTGGGCTGTTCTATCACATGTCTACAGTGAAGAAGAACTGCAATCAATGGGACTCAAGGAAGAATTTGACTGGTCTGCACCTCCTCCAAGAAATTCAAGAAGGTCAAAGTTCCTTCCTTGGTGGCTAGCTCCTATTCTTCATCTCGCGATCTCGATGAAAATGAAGATTTGGAAGACATCGCTGCTGGTCCTACTTCAACGAACAACCCGACAATCTTTGGCGCTCCGCCTTCAACTTGAAATTCTTCAAGAGCGTTAGTCCTCGCCGATCCTTTTGGTCATTCGATGACAAAGGGGGAGAAATTTGAGTTAGTCTTCAAGCGGGTCTCGTTTTTGTCTATATACAATATTTTATTAAGTTACAACTCTCATTCTTCTGAAACCTTTTATTGGATCGAGTTGTAATCTTAAACCCTATGGTGCTTTGATACTTTTGATGCATTATGCTTTTGCTCTATGCTTTGATTAAAGTAGTGTTGATATGCGTTGATCCTTGTTATGCTCTGATCCTCATGAGCTCGGTGAAAATCTTCAAATCGATTTGGGATCTGATACTCAAATGAGTTTCAAATTCCTCATACGCATTGGGCTCTGATACTCTTTATGCATTATTTTGCATGCTCTGCATATCATCAAGCACCATATTTCATCATGCATTTCAAATTCCTCATATTATATGTCAAATGCGTGTATGAATTACAAGATATAGGGGGAGATCTCCATGATTCAATTCTTCAAATGTGCATTGCCTCAAAAGCAAATTCCTCACTATGCACACCTTCAGGGGGAGTTCTTCTATATCTTGCAATCAAAATCCTCATTATCAGTATTTACACTTCATATATTTATCCCCGTTGAAAACTTAACCTGTATTGTCATCAATCACCAAAAAGGGGGAGATTGTAAGTGCATCTAGTGCCCCTTAGTGATTTTGGTGTATTGAAGACTTATAGGTTAAGTAACTAATGCGTTTGTAAGTGTACACAGGTCTATAAGTCTATGAGGAGTTTGATATTTACAGAGAAAGTCGACCCCTAAAAATGAATTTCTTCAACTGAAGAATTTGATATTCTGAAGACTTTCTGAAGACTTTGAAAGTGAAGAAATTGGTGTGATTCTGAAGACTTGGTAATCGCTTGAGGAATATGAAGCGTGAAGACTTTTGTTTTCGTAGTTTCATTTTCTCTTTCTTGAGTCATAGGAAACACCGTACTGTTAAAGGGGGTCGAGGAAATACTAAGGAGAAATTTCCATTTGATGCTCAACTCAAAATCCTCACCTACCAATCCCTTCGAGTGAAGCCTTTGAAATCTCATACAGTTCAATCAATTTCTTGATGGATGAGACGAAGCTCTTACGTCACCGAGGAATTTGTTCGATCGAGGAGTTAGGAATTCGCCAAGTCTGAATTGCCTACACAATGAGGAACATGATAGCCCCGAGGAATTTGATGTTCCAATTTCCGACCGTTCTTTGTCTTGTTTGACTGTCCCCAAAATATCTCCACCTAACGGTCATATCATTTAAGGGCATTTATGTCTTATCATGTCGGGCTGCTCCCGAGGCTATAAATAGCCGCCCCACAACCACTAGTTGGTTGGCTGCTCCGAGAGAACTTGACACTTGTCATTTGAGAGCAACCCATCCTCTGAGGACTTTGAGCGAAAATCATCAAGTGAGGAAAAACCCAAAAACCAAACCCCAACAAACCCAAAGTGATTGAGCATCATCAAGAAATTGATCCCGTGGATCCGACGCTTTTACCTTTGAAGACTGTGCTTCTTCCAGACGGTTAGGCGTCACGGTCTAGAGCATCCAAGAGGAATTGTGGATCGCCGAGTGACCAAGTATGTGAAGGTTTGGAAGTCGCCTGAAGACTTACCACGAGTGATTGGACGAGGTCTGCGTGGCCTTAGTTCAAGGAGAATACGGTGAGGACTTGGTGTCCCGAGCTGCGTGCTCGGTGACTCGGTGTCCGGATCTGCGTGTCCTCGAGTTTAAATACTCACCGCTCCAACCAGACGTATAACCGAGACAGCAGTTGGAACTGGTCTACCAAATCATTGTCTTCACCAACCTAACTGGTTCTATTTCCTCAACCCTTTCATTTCCTCATTCTTTGTGTTCATATCTCTGTTTGAAGACTTTGATCAAGATTTTCTCAATTTCCTCGCCCAATTTCTTCACCGTTTGTCTTCATCTTGTGTTATCCTGTGATTACGCTTTTGTACTCTGTGATTGTCTTCATTTCATCATGATGACTATGCGATAATCTGCTATGCTTACTTACGAGTACTTATTCCGCTGCATGTATTTCTTCTCTAAGGAATTTCCTCACCGGCAAATTCCTCAGTGAAGAATTTGTAAAATTCATAAAAATCGCCTATTCACCCCCCCTCTAGTCGATATAACGCACTTTCACCTCTCTCTTTCCCGCAGGGCCCAATAAGGCCCAATACTTCTCCCCGGCGAATTCCCGTAACTCTCGGGTACTCCGAAAAATACCCGAATCATTCGGAACCTTTCCGAACTCCGAATATAGTCGTCCAATGTCGGGACCCCGATCCTAAGTCACACCGGTCTAGCATGTAACACATCATATCCCTTTGCGGCCTCACGCACGGTATCCCCACGGGTGTCGCCTTACCATGGCCCGGACCGCTTATGCCTTTTGGCTCACGATATGATAGTGTCGCTAGCATCCATATGACAAAGAACCCGGCCGACATGGCTAGTCGTGAACCCAAAGCGGCGCTAACCTATGGGGACAGGCATACATGAATCACATCGAGCATGTCGGTCATCAACGATATATTCGGCTGTAGCACTGGCTAACAGACTCCGGTATCCCGGCTGTAGCAGGCTAGGCAGGACTCAATAACACGCGTGACATTTCCCGAAGGATGTATATAGGAACGAAGTGAAACACATGCCGCCAGTCAAATGTCCAAGCAGTAGTGCTGGGGCTAGCAGGACTCGGTGAACCGGCTGTAGCGGACTACTATCGCCAGAGCACGAGACTACATTTCCCCATAAGAGAGGCTACCAAGGATAGACAACTAGGTTGTCGGATCCCACACATAGCAATACAAGTTACACGTACGCATAACATGCAAGTATGTGTTGTACAACATGGCATCACAACATAACGCAAACTCATATAGATAAAGGCTCAGAAGAGCCACACAGCAATTAGTACAAACAGGGGTCACATGACCCATCATTCAGAGCATACAAGCAACAAGCGGAAGCATTACATGTCTGAGTACAGACATCTACAAAAGAAAAAGGCGGAGAAGCCTGACTATTACAAGACCCTCCCAAGGGTACAAGATCGTAGCTGAGGTAACAAGCTACTCGTCGAAGTCCAAGCGGAACTACTAGTAAGACCAAAGTCTCCGCTGCAAAAACATAAATAAAGCAACGTGAGTACAAAGGTACTCAAAGAAGACTTACATCAGATCCTATCATACATGCATTAGTGTCAAAAGGTAATGTGGGGTTTAGTTGCAGCAAGCCAGCTTTGACTCGTGGCTATCCTGTTCTACGACTACAAGAAACTCTTGAGGTGAGACAATGTACACGAGTCCACTAATCACCACATCAATACACTACTACGGATTCATTCCCGTCTCCATACGGGAAGGCCATCCATAGCACTCACACTTGTCTTGAGCATTTTAGAGTATCCACTTCAAGTTGTCTATGTACCACGTAAGCATCCAAGAAGTCCATAACCGAGGACACGGCTATTCAATAGATCATGATAACCTGCAGGGTGTACTTCTTCACACACGCCCCGCCACTTACCGCCATATACACGCCATGTATCTCGGCAACCTTCAAGCGGAAGCTTTGGCGAGGGTGTCGGCCACGACCGACTAACCACACAAGACTCTAGTCCGTGCTTATCGCCTATTCGGGTTCCATCCGCAAGGAGATCCGCCGGGTGTCGCCACGGCCCCAAACGATGTGAGCAGGGTTCCCAAGCCCACCATCCGGTGCCACTTGGTACACCGTGCCACCTGTGTTTAGTCTGTCCCAAGCCCACCTCTGCCGGGTGCCACTTAGTAGAAAAATAGCACTACCTACAAACACCGAAACTAGTTGCGACTCTGGGCAGAGATCAAGTTGATTAATAAGTCGAGAGGGTCGAGTTACGAACCCAATGTGTGGTAGTATCGAGTCATTGGACAACATACATAGACCTCAAGATTAAGGACGGTTCCAAAGAGACAACCCACCATGTACTCCTACATGGCCTCTCACCGCTACCTTTACCAAATTGTGTTCACACACTTCACTCTCAAAGATCGTAACATAGAACTGTACTCCAATTCATTCCCAATGAATCAGACCTGACACAACTCTAAGCAATAGCAGGCATAGCATGGTAGGAACACAACATGGCTCAATCAACTCCTACACATGCTAATGGGTTTTAACTATTTACTGTGGCAAAGACAGGTCATGCAGAGGAAAGGGTTCAACTACCGCAGCACAAAGTAGCAGGTGAATCGCTGTTGTCCTAATGCAATAACTGAGAGCAGGAGCGAGAGATAGGATTGTATCGGAATGAACAAGGGGATTTGCTTGCCTGGTAAGTCAACAAGGGAGGCACCGCTTCATAGACAGGTACTCTGGAACGTCTCCGGAGCAGGACCTATCGAGAAGGAACGGTGCCGGCAATCAATACACAAACATATGCAACAATATGATGCATGAACATGGCATGTAGATGTGATGCTGTTTGAGTTAATGTAACTGGTATTCGATTTGAATGAAGTCCATTTGAACCAAAGGTTCAAATGCAATTCCAAAATAAGCTCTTATAAATGCCATTTTAGAGTTTCACTTATACAGCATGTATAAGTTGGTTTGTCATGCATGAAACTAGTACAGATGGATAGATTGAATTTTTCTGATAATTTTTCAAATATAAATTATTTCAATCTGAGCTACGGTTGAATTTCTATGAATTTCTGAAGTTTTGAATATATTCTGGAATTTCCTGATTTAAATTAATTCCAGAAAATAAAATATTAAGTCGCCAAGATCATGCAAGCATGACGTCGTCAATCAAGGGCTGGTTGGGTCAAACTCGACGTGTGGGGGCCACACGCCGGTGACACGGGTTAAACAGGGGTTATTTAATTTAATTAGAGATTAGGGGGCACTAGGGCCACCGGTCGATGTCGAGGGGTAGGTTAGTCGGTGATTAGCCTTGCTAATCACCGACGGGCCGGACCCACGTGCAGGCTCAGCGACGGGTTCGTGCGCCGCCTCCTCGACGCGGGCGGAGTCAGCGCCACGGCCACGGGCGGCGTCTCGAGAGCACCGGGCGTAGCCCGTGCTCTCGCGCACTGTGGAGCAGCGGGACGAGCTTGGGGGCCGGGCTCGCGGAGCGGAGCTGCGCGGCGGCCGGAGCTCGGGCTCGAAAGGGACGCTGCTACGTCTGACGGGACGAAGCGGAGAGAGGGAACGGGCGGAGCTCACAGCTGCATTTAACGGGCAGGCGAGGTCGGGAGGAACCGGGCAGTCGTGGCGGCGGAGGGATCTCCGCAACCGAGGACGGAGACGGCGACGGCGGCGCTCCGGGGCTTCCTGCGCCACGTGACTCGACGGGAGGTAGCAAAGGGCAAAGGGAACTAGTGGACACAGAGAGGGCGAGGGGAGACGGTGGCCACGGGCGGCGAAGCGGCGCGCCTCGGTGGCGTTCAGGTGCGGTGGGAGAGAGGGTGTGAGAGGAGAGGAGGAGCACGGGAAGGGTGCGAGAGGGTCGGGTGGCTGCGTGGCGTCCCGGGGCATCCAGACGAGGAGGGAGAGGCCAGCAGGCAGGGAGGAGGTGGCGGCGTGGCGGAGCGCGGCCTGCTGCGGGCATCGCATCCATCTCTGCCGGGAGGAAGACGACAGGGGAGGGAGGCGGGCTGGGCAGGGCTGGCCACCAATGGCCGGCCAGTCAAGATAGTGTCAGGCAGTAGCAGGAGCTAGGCGCCGTAAGTATCCTTTATATTTCTTTTCCTAATTTTCGACATTTGTTTGACTTAAATAAAATACTAAACTAATTTATTTAATTATGCCAATTTTTGCAGGAGCTAACTATATTATTCCGAGCTCCTCAACAAAAGGGCACAATTTTGGACAATATTTTATATATATAATAATATATATCCAAAGCAAATATTATCAGATAATTCCAAATGCCCAAAATAAATACTTATGAGATCCTAAAAATATTGGTTAGGTTGTTATCTCTGCCCAATATTTTCAGAGGCCACATGAGCATTTTCTTGGACCTTTTGGAGCAATTTTAGTTAGGTCATTTCCAAAAGTGGTTACGAGGGTTTCACAAATCCCCATTTCAAAATTAAATGGAATTTAAACATGATGCACAATGACTAGCTAGCCTTAAGCATACCAGCACTAGGGATGTGACAACTCGCCTCACTTGAAAGAATCTCGTCCCGAGATTCGTGGGTCGACGGAAGAAAGCGGGTACTCGAATGAAGACGATCTTCTCGCCCCTGTAGCTTCTCTCTCGGAATGATGAGACCATCAACCTTGAGAAACTTGATGTTCGACGTCGAGTAACACGCTCGCTTGATCAAGAATGCGAACCGGTACTCTCGGTATGTGAGGTTATCTTGGAGATCAAGCGTTTAGTGGTCCACTCATGGATAGGATCCGAGAAGCAACGCCTGAGTTGAGAGACGGGAAGACATCATGAACTCGAGAAAGATGTGGGGTAGTTCCAACTGGTAGGCAACCTCTCCTCGCTTAGCGAGAATGCAAAAGGGCCAATGTAACGAGGAGCCAACTTGCCCTTGATACCAAACGATGGGTACCCTTTAGAGGAGTAACCCAAGGTAAGCCTTGTCGCCAACTTCATAAGCCACTTCCTTATGACGACGGTCATATTGGCTCTTTGACGAGATTGGGCTGTTTTCAGATTCTCACGAATGATGCGAACTTGCTCTTCCGCCTCTGGATCATGTCCGTCCAAAGAATTGTCTTTCACCGTTTCACCAGTTCAAAGGTGTTCGACATCTTCGCCCATAAAGAATCTCAAAAGGAGCTTTCTTGAGACTGGATTGATAGCTATTGTTATAAGCAAACTCGGCGAAAGGAAGACATTTCTCCCAATCCATACCGAATGAGATAACGCAAGCTCTAAGCATGTCTTCGAGAATTTGATTGACCCTTTCCACCTGACCACTTGACTGAGGGTGGAAAGCGGTACTGAAGAAAAGATGGGTTCCCATGGCAGTTTGGAAACTCTCCCAGAAATGAGAAGTGAAAAGACTACCACGGTCTGAATTGATCTCTAGTGGAACACCATGGAGTGACACTATTCGAGAATGTATAAGTCAGCGAGCTGACTAGCAGTGATCTCTCTAACAGGAAGGAAGTGAGCCACTTTGGAAAGACGATCAACGACTACGAAGATAGCATTATTCCTTTCTTGGTCCCGGGAAAGCCGGTGATGAAATCCATACCAACTTTATCCCATTTCCACTCGTGAATAGCTAAGGGCTGAAGGGTGCCAAGAGGCCTTTGATGCTCGCTTAACGCGACGACACACGCCACGCTTAGCAATAAATCGGGCGATTTCTCTCTTCATCCTAGTCCACCGTAACCTCCGGCGAGGTCCTGATACATCTTAGTACTACCGGGATGAATGGTGAGAGGAGATTCATGCGCCTCCTTAAGAATCAGTTGTCGAAGATGTTGCTTCTTGGGGACCACCAGGCGGTGCCCAAAGAAAACGACACCTCGCTCATCTATAGAGAAAATACCAGCAATACCCTTGGCAACGTTTCTCTTGATCCGGGTAATCCCCGTATCATGCTTCTGGGCTTCTATGATATGATCCACCAGGGTAGGTTTCGCCACCAAGGTAGAAAGGAATCCGTGAGGAGCAATGTGAAGGTTAAGCTTACAAAATTCCTCATGGAGAAGTGGTTGGCCTTGCTGCAACATGAGGTTGTTGCAATAGGATTTACGACTTAACGCATCAGCCATGACATTGGCTTTGCCTGGGGTGTAGGTAATCCCTAGATCATAATCTGTGATCAACTCCAACCAACGTCTTTGTCTAAGGTTCAAATCTGGTTGGGTGAAGATATACTTGAGACTCGGTGATCGGTGTAGATCTCGCAACGCTTACCAAGAAGGTAATGTCGCCAGGTCTTGAGTGCATAGACTACGGCTGCAAGCTCTAGGTCATGTGTAGGATAATTCTCCTCATGTGGATGCAATCGACGAGATGCATAGGCAATCACATGACGATCCTGCATAAGGATGCAACCTAGTCCCCGTCGTGAGGCGCGCAGAGATAACAAAGTCTTTAGTGAAATCCGGTGGCACTAGTATGGGAGCAGAAGTTAGGCGTCTTTTCAGTTCCTGAAAGCTGTACTCACACTGTGGGGACCACTCAAACTTTTTATCTTTCTTGAGAAGTTCCGTGAGGGGTTTAGCTACTTTGGAGAAGTTTTCAACAAAGCGGCGACAATAGCTGGCTAGACCAAGGAAACTCCTAACTTGTTTAACGGTTTCGTGGAGTCCAATCAAGAACGGCCTGAACTCTCTCGGATTGACAGCAATGCCCTTACCGAGATTACGTGGCCTAGGTAGGTCACTTCGCAACCAAAATTCACACTTGGAGAACTTGGCATAAAGGCGGTGCTCTCGAGTTTTTCTAGCACAAGTCTGAGATGTTCGCATGTTCTTCCTCATTCTTCGAGTAAATAAGAATATCATCGAGGTAAACCACGACAAATTTATCTAAATACTCCATGAAGATCGAGTTCATCAAGCGGAGAATGTAGCTGGAGCGTTGGTTAGACCAAAGGACATGACGGTGTACTCATCTTGGCCGTAACGAGTGACAAAGGCTGTCTTGGGAATGTCTCCATTCTGATCTTGATTTGATGGTAGCCTAACCTCAAATCCATCTTAGAAAAGATCGAGGATCCAGCGAGCTGATCATACAGTGTCGTTGATCTCGGGAGCGGATACTTGTTCTTTATCGTGACCAAATTAACGGACGATAATCTACAACCATCCGTCCGTACCATCCTTCTTCTTGACGAAGAGGACGGGCAAGCCCAAGGAGAAGAACTAGGACGGATGAAGCCCTTTGCAAGGACTCATCAAGTTGTTTCTTAAGCTCGGCTAGTTCTAAGGGTGCCATCTTATAAGGTCTCCTAGAGATTGGGGCGGTTCCCGGAATAAGATCTATGATTTAACTCTACATCTCTCGCTGTGGGTACACCGGCAGCTCCTCTGAAAACGTCCGGAAAGTCACGGACTACCGGATATCTTCAAGGTCCGGAAGAGGGCTGGCATTAAGAGAATAGAGTTGACGCTTGCAACCCTAGTGGAGACAAGTGACTATCTTGCCGATGGGTGTGTAAGCTGAATGACCTAGTGAAACAATCAATCTTGGCATGATGAGCTGTCATCCACCCATACCCAAGATGATGTTAATATCTCAAGACTTGAGGGCTACAAGTGAGGCAAGGAATACAAGTCTGTCAACAAGGATTTCGCTACCATGGCTTATACAAGAAGTTTGCCATTTGGATCCGTGAGTTTGAATGACTAGCGGAGAGGGCATATCACAAAATGATATGTTGTGCAAATTAGCATAGCTTTGAAATGAAGGAATGAGATGCTCCAAGATCGAATAGAACCGAGGCGGATGACAATTGACAAGGAGTGTACCAAGAACGACATCCGGATCATCATGAGCGTCTTTAGCTGAGACGTGATGCACACATCCACGTTCAGCGGGAGCTGACTTGATACTGATCATCTTACGTGATGGCTTAACACAGCCAGCGGGCTTCTCGGGCTGGGGTGGAGCATAACTGGCTTGAGAGCAGTCACGTGCATAGTGTCCTGGCTCTCCGCAGGTGAAGCAAGTCCCTGAAGTTGGACGTGGACCCGTATTGACAAGTGGTCTACCAGTAGGCCTGGGTGGAGCATGTAACTGAACTGGGTGAGGCGCCATATGGGATGGCCTCGGTGAATATCCGAGTGGAAGAGCAGAGTTCGGAATCCAAATTCGGTGTTTCTGCGAACTAGAACCGGAGGAAGAAACCAATTCACGATGGTGCTTACGAGACTCCTCGTAAGTGAGCTGAGCTGTCTCTGCATTAATGGCCTTGTTCACAAGAGCTTGGAATGTATCGCAATGGTGCAGGTGGAGGTCACGACACAACTTGGGGTTGAGACCTTCCGAACCTAGCTCGCTTCTTGGCGTCCGTGGACACTTCTTCCGGGGCATAACGGGCAAGGTTCTCAAACTCTCTGCAGAAGCATCAACAGCCATCTCACTGGGTGAAACTACAGAACTCTTCTCTCTTGCGATCGATGAGGGCTTGTGGATGTGATGCTCGCTAAAAGCCTCACTGAAATCTCTCCGTGTTGGAATCGACCAGTGGAAGCATAGCTCATAGTTCTGCCACCAAAGACTAGCATGACCTTCCGTGGTATGCAGCATAGGTGACCTTGTCATCTTCAGATCGCTTATGAACGCAACTTATGAGTGATGCTACGGGCCGGTCATCGCATCGAGTGGCTCGATGGAGTGATGGAAGGTGGGTGGGTGCAAGCGAATGAAGTCATGAATGGTTGCAAACCCTTTGGACTGATGTGCGGTGTTCTCCTCGACACGCGCTAACAAACGGTTAGACTCACGCTTGTTCCTCTCCATTTCTAACATGAACCCTGTCAATGAAGGCTGGTCGGGAGGATCCTCATCCTTCCATCTCCGTGGTTACGCTACGAGCAATGTAACTTCGCTTAACCGATGACATCCCGAGAAACGAAACCAAGGACGGAATCAACATCACTACATACCGGAAATGTAGGACACCAAATTAGTAACTCTCGAACTCCCGGGCAATTCCGCAGCATAACGGCAGTAAAATGTTCAAAATGAGACATTCTGCAAAATGGGGTAGCACCATACTCAACATCATCATTCAAAGGTTCTGGGATAATACTAAACATGCCATACCGAGGTACTCGGAAACTGGGGTAAGACTCTGATCAACCAATCCTATGGGACTACGGAAATAGCAACACGTGATCCTGATAGACAGAAGAGATAGCCTAGTTCCTTAACCCCGTGAGGAAAGATAGGACGACTCAGATCGAGGCCATGAGGTAAAGGAGTAAAAGAGCCTTACGCTCCTTCCACAATCAATTCCCTATATAACTAAAGCATTTCTAGACTCAACTTCGATCAGTTGGCTTGGAAATCCTACAGAAGTCGCTCGATACCAAAGCTGTCGGGACCCCGATCCTAAGTCACACCGATCTAGCATGTAACACATCATATCCCTTTGCGGCCTCACGCACGGTATCCCCACGGTGTCGCCTTACCATGGCCCGGACCGCTTATGCCTTTTGGCTCACGATATGATAGTGTCGCTAGCATCCATATGACAAAGAACCCGGCCGACATGGCTAGTCGTGAACCCAAAGCGGCGCTTAACCTATGGGGACAGTATACATGAATCACATCGAGCATGTCGGTCATCAACGATATATTCGGCTGTAGCACTGGGCTAACAGGACTCCGGTATCCCGGCTGTAGCAGGCTAGGCAGGACTCAATAACACGCGTGACATTTCCCGAAGGACGTATATAGGAACGGTGAAACACATGCCGCCAGTCAAATGTCCAAGCAGAGTGCTGGGCTAGCAGGACTCGTGAACCGGCCAGAAGCGGACTACTATCGCTCAGGAGCACGAGACTACATTTCCCCATAAGAGAGGCTACCAAGGATAGACAACTAGGTTGTCGGATCCCACACATAGCAATACAAGTTACACGTACGCATAACATGCAAGTATGTGTTGTACAACATGGCATCACAACATAACGCAAACTCATATAGATAAAGGCTCAGAAGAGCCACACAGCAATTAGTACAAACAGGGGTCACATGACCCATCATTCAGAGCATACAAGCAACAAGCGGAAGCATTACATGTCCGAGTACGACATCTACAAAAGAAAAAGGCGGAGAAGCCCGACTATTACAAGACCCTCCCAAGGGTACAAGATCGTAGCTGAGGTAACAAGCTACTCGTCAAGTCCAAGCGAACTACTAGTAAGACCAAAGTCTCCGCTGCAAAACATAAATAAAGCAACGTGAGTACAAAGGTACTCAGCAAGACTTACATCGATCCTATCATACATGCATTAGTGTCAAAAGGTAATGTGGGGTTTAGTTGCAGCAAGCCAGCTTTGACTCTGTGGCTATCCTGTTTCTCGACTACAAGAAACTCTTGAGGTGAGACAATGTACACGAGTCCACTAATCACCACATCAATACACTACTACGGATTCATTCCCGCCTCCATACGGAAGGCCATCCATAGCACTCACACTTGTCTTGAGCATTTTAGAGTATCCACTTCAAGTTGTCTATGTACCACGAAGCATCCAAGAAGTCCATAACCGAGGACACGGCTATTCAATAGATCATGATAACCCCGCAGGGTGTACTTCTTCACACACGCCCCGCCACTTACCGCCATATACACGCCATGTATCTCGCAACCTTCAAGCGGAAGCTCGGCGAGGGTGTCGCCACGACCGACTAACCACACAAGACTCTAGTCCAGCTTATCGCCTATTCGGTTCCATCCGCAAGGAGATCCGCCGGGTGTCGCCACGGCCCCAAACGATGTGAGCAGGGTTCCCAAGCCCACCATCCGGTGCCACTTGGTACACCGTGCACCTGTGTTTAGTCTGTCCCAAGCCCACCTGCCGGGTGCCACTTAGTAGAAAAATAGCACTACCTACAAACACCGAAACTAGTTGCGACTCGGACAGAGATCAAGTTGATTAATAAGTCGAGAGGGTCGAGTTACGGAACCCAATGTGTGGTAGTATCGAGTCATTGGACAACATACATAGAACTCAAGTGCTTAAGGACGGTTCCAGTGAGACAACCCACCATGTACTCCTACATGGCCTCTCACCGCTACCTTTACCAAATCGTGTTCACACACTTCACTCTCAAAGATCGAACATAGAACTGCACTCCAATTCATTCCCAATGAATCAGACCCGACACAACTCTAAGCAATAGCAGGCATAGCATGGTAGGAACACAACATGGCTCAATCAACTCCTACACATGCTAATGGGTTTTAACTATTTATCGTGGCAAAGACAGTCATGCAGAGGAAAGGGTTCAACTACCGCAGCACAAAGTAGCAGGTGAATCGCTGTTGTCCTAATGCAATAACCGAGAGCAGGAGCGAGAGATAGGATTGTATCGAATGAACAAGGGATTTGCTTGCCCGGTAAGTCATCAAGGGAGGCACCGCTTCATAGATGTACTGAACGCCTCCGAGCAGACCTATCGAGAAGGAACGGTGTCGCAATCAATACACAAACATATGCAACAATATGATGCATGAACATGGCATGTAGATGTGATGCTGTTTGAGTTAATGTAACTGGTATTCGATTTGAATGAAGTCCATTTGAACCAAAGGTTCAAATGCAATTCCAAAATAAGCTCTTATAAATGCCATTTTAGAGTTTCACTTATACAGCATGTATAAGTTGGTTTGTCATGCATGAAACTAGTACAGATGGATAGATTGAATTTTTCTGATAATTTTTCAAATATAAATTATTTCAATCTGAGCTACGGTTGAATTTCTATGAATTTCTGAAGTTTTGAATATATTCTGGAATTTCCTGATTTAAATTAATTCCGAAAATAAAATATTGCGCAAAGATCGCGCAAGCATGACGCCACGATCAATCTGCGGGCTGGTTGGGTCAAACTCGACGTGTGGGGCCACACGCCGGTGACACAGGTTAAACAGGGGTTATTTAATTTAATTAGAGATTAGGGGGGCACTAGGGCCCACCGGTCAGTGTCAGGAGGGGTAGGTTAGTCGGTGATTAGCCTTAAGCTAATCACCTGACGGGCCGGACCCACGTGGCAGGCTCAGCGACGGGTTCGCCGCCGGCCTCTCGACGCTGGCGGAGTCGCGCCACGGCCACGGGCGGCGTCTCGAGAGCACCGGGCGTAGCCTGTGCTCTCGCGACTGGTGGAGCAAAGGGACGAGCTTGGGGGCCGGGCTCGCGGAGCGGAGTCTGGCGGCGGCCGGAGCTCGGGCTCGAAAGGGACGCTGCTACGGGCGTCGGGACGAGAACGGAGAGAGGGAACGGGCGGAGCTCACATGCGTTGCGGCATTTAACGGGCGGCGAGGTCGGGAGGAACCGGGCAGTCGTGGCGGCGAGGGGATCTCCGGCAACCGAGGACGGAGAGACGGCGGCGGCAGCGGCGCTCGGGGCTTCTGCGCCACGTGACTCGACGGGAGGTAGCAGTGGGCGCAAAGCGGAACTAGTGGACACAGAGAGAGGGCGAGGGGAGACGGTGGCCACGGGCGAAGCGGCGGCGCTCTCGGTGGCGTTCAAAAGCGGTGGGAGAGGGTGACAGAGGAGAGGAGGAGCACGGGAAGGTGCGAGAGAGGTCGGGTGGCTGCGTGGCGTCCCGGGCATCCAGACGAGGAGGGAGAGGCCAGGCAGGCAGGGAGGGAGGTGGCGTGGCGGGCGGAGGCTGCGTGGAACCATCGCTACCATCTCTCTGCCGGGAGGAAGACGACAGGGGAGGGAGGCGGGCTGGGCCGGGGCTGGCCAGCTGGGCCGGCCAGGCCGCATAGTGCTGGGCCAGCGCAGGAGCTAGGCGCCAGGTAAGTATCCCTTTATATTTCTGTTTCCTAATTTTCTGACATCTGTTTGACTTAAATAAAATACTAAACTAATTTATTTAATTATGCCAATTTTTTGCAGGAGCTAACTATATTATTCCAGAGCTCCTCAACAAAAGGGCACAATTTTGGACAATATTTTATATATATAATAATATATATCCAAAGCAAATATTCATCAGATTAATTCCAAATGCCCAAAATAAATACTTATGAGATCCTAAAAATATTGGTTAGGTTGTTATCTCTGCCCAATATTTTCAGAGGCCACATGAGCATTTTCTTGGACCTTTTTGGAGCAATTTTTAGTTAGGTCATTTCCAAAAGTGGTTCTGAGGGTTTCACAAATCCCCATTTCAAAATTAAATGGAATTTAAACATGATGCACAATGACTAGCTAGCCTTAAGCATACCAGCACTAGGGATGTGACATCCAATATATCGATCTTTACGTCTCGACCATTTCGAGACTCCTCGTCATGTCCCCGATCTCATCCGGGACTCCGAACTCCTTCGGTACATCAAAACTCATAAACTCATAATATAACTGCATCGAAACCTTGTTGCAAGGACCCTACGGGTTCGAGAACTATGTAGACATGACCTAGAACTATTCTTGGTCAATAACCAATAGCGGAACCTGATGCCCATATTGGCTCCTACATATTCTACGAAGATCTTTATCGGTCAAACCGCACAACAACATACGTTGTTCCCTTTGTCATCGGTATGTTACTTGCCCGAGATTCGATCGTCGGTATCCAATACCTAGTTCAATCTCGTTACTGGCAAGTCTCTTTACTTGTTACGTAATGCATCATTCCGTAACTAACTCATTAGCTACATTGCTTGCAAGGCTTATAGTGATGTGCATTACCGAGAGGGCCCAGAGATACCTCTCCGACAATCGGAGGACAAAAGCTAATCTCAAATACGCCAACCCAACATGTACCTTTGGAGACACCTGTAGTACTCCTTTATAATCACCCAGCTTCGCCAGACGCTTGGTAGCACCAAAGTGTTCCTCCGTAAACGGAGTTGCATAATCTCATAATTACAGGAACATGTATAAGTCATGAAGAAAGCAATAGCAACATACTAAACGATCAAGTGCTAGGCTAACTGAATGGGTCATGTCAATCAGATCATTCTCCTAATGATGTGATCCCGTTAATCAAATGACAACTCATGTCTATGGTTAGGAAACATAACCATCTTTGATTAACGAGCTAGTCAAGTAGAGGCATACTAGTGACACTGCTTGTCTATGTATTCACACATGTATTATGTTTCCGGTTAATACAATTCTAGCATGAATAATAAACATTTATCATGATATAAGGAAATAAATAATAACTTTATTATTGCCTCTAGGGCATATTTCCTTCAGCCTCCCACTTGCACTAGAGTCAATAATCTAGTTCACATCGCCATGTGATTTAACATCAATAGTTCACATCTATATGTGGTTAACACCCATAATTCACATCGACATGTGACCAACGCCCAAAGGGTTTACTAGAGTCAGTAATCTAGTTCACATCGCTATGTGATTAACACCCAAAGAGTACTAAGGTGTGATCATGTTTTGCTTGTGAGATAATTTTAGTCAACGGTCTGTCACATTCAGAGCCGTAAGTATTTTGCAAATTTCTATGTCTACAATGCTCGCACGGAGCTACTCTAGCTAATTGCTCCCACTTTCAATATGTATCCAGATTGAGACTCAGAGTCATCTAGATTAGTGTTAAAACTTGCATCGACGTAACCCTTTACGATGAACCTTTTTTCAGTTCCATAATCGAGAAACATATCCTTATTCTACTAAGGATAATTTTTACCGATGTCCATTGATCTACTCCTAGATCACTATTGCACTCCCTTGCCAACCTTAGTGGTAGGGTATGCAATAGATCTGGTACATAGCATGACATGCTTTATAGAACCTATGGCTGATGCATAGGGAATGACTTTCATTCTTTTTCTATCTTCTGCCGTGGTCGGGTTTTGAGTCTTACTCAATCTCGCACCTTGTAACACAGGCAAGAACTCTTTCTTTGACTGTTCCATTTTGAACTACTTCAAAATCTTGTCAAGGTATGTATTCATTGAAAAACTTATCAAGCCGCCTTGATCTATCTCTATAGATCTTGATGCTCAATATGTAAGCAGCTTCACCGAGGTCCTTCTTTGAAAAACTCCTTTCAAATACTCCTTTATGCTTTGCGAATAATTCTACATCATTTCCGATCAACAATATGTCATTCACATATACTTATCGAAATGTTGTAGTGCTCCCACTCACTTTCTTGTAAATACAAAGCTTCCCAAAAGTCTGTATAAACCATATGCTTTGATCACACTATCAAAGCGCTTATTCCAACTCCGAGATGCTTGCACCAGTCCATAGATGGATTGCTGAAGCTTGCACATTTTGTTAGCTCCTTTAGGATTGACAAAACCTTCTCGTTGCATCATATGCAACTCTTCTTTAATGAATCCATAAAGGAATGCTGTTTTGACATCCATTTGCCGATTTCATAAAATGTGGCAATTGCTAACATGATTCGGACAGACTTAAGCATCGCTATTTAGTGAGAAAATCTCATCGTATTCAACACATTGAACTTGTCGAAAACCTTTTGCAACAAGTCAAGCTTTGTAGATAGTAACACTACTATCGCTGTCCGCCTTCCTCTTGAAGATCCATTTATTTAACATGGCTTGCTGATCATCGAGCAAGTCAATCAAAGTCCATACTTTGTTCTCATACATGGATCCTATCTCAGATTTCATGGCCTCAAGCCATTTCGCGGAATCTGGGCTCATCATCGCTTCCTCATAGTCCGTAGGTTCATCATGGTCTAGTAACATGACTTCCGAACATGATTACCGTACCACTCTGCGCGGATTTTACTCGAAGACCTACGAGGTTTGGCAGCAACTTGATCTCAAGTTTTATGATCATCATCATTAACTTCCTCACTAATTGGTGTAGGAATCACCGGAACTGATTTCTGTGATGAACTACTTTCCAATAAGGGAGAAGGTACAATTACCTCATCAAGTTCTACTTTCCTCCCACTCACTTCTTTCGAGAGAAACTTCTTCTCTAGAAAGGATCCATCTTAGCAACGAAAAAACTTGCCTTCGGATCTGTGATAGAAGGTGTACCCAATAGTCACCTTTGGGTATTCTATGAAGACGACTTCTCCGATTTGGGTTAGAGCTTATCGTGAAAACTTTTTCACATAAGCATCACAACTCCAAACTTTAAGAAACGACAGCTTAGGTTTACTGCTAAACCATAGTTCATACGGTGTCATCTCAACGGATTTTAGATGGTGCCCTATTAAACGTGAATGCAGCTGTCTCTAATGCATAACCCCAAAACGATAGTGGTAAATCGGTAAGATACATCATAGATCGCACCATATCCAATAAAGTGCGGTTATGACGCTCGACACACCATTATGCTGTGGTGTTCCGTGTGGCGTGAGTAGTGAAACTATTTCACATTGTTTTAATCAAGGCCAAACTCGCAACTCAAATATTTTTCCTCTCACGATCATATCGTAGAAACTTTTATTTTCTTGTTACGATGATTCTTCACTTCACTCTGTAATTCTTTGAACTTTTCAAATGTTTCAGACTTGTGTTTCATCAAGTAGATATACCCATATCTGCTCAAATCATCTTGTGAAGGTCGAAAATAACGATATTTGCCATTTAGCATCAACACTCATTGGATCGCATACATCGGTATGTATTATTTCCAATAAGTTAGTAGCTTGTTCCATTGTTCCGAGAACGGAGTTTTAGTCATCTTGCCCAAAAGGCACGGTTCACAAGCATCAAATGATTCATAACCAAGTGATTCCAAAATCCATCTTTATGGAGTTTCTTCATGCGCTTTACAATCGATATGACCCAAACGGCAAGTGCCACAAATAAATTGCACTATCATTATTAACTTTGCATCTTTTGGCATCTATATTTTGAATATGTGTATCACTACGATTGAGATCCAACAAACTATTTTATTGGGTGTATGACCATCGAAGGTTTTATTCATGAAAACAGAACAACAATTATTCTTTGACTTTAAATGAATAACCAGTATCGCAATAAACATGATCAAATCATATTCATGTTCAACGCAAACGCCAAATAACATTTATTTAGGTTTAACACTAATCCCGAAGGTATAGGGAGTGTGCGATGATGATCATATCAATCTTGGAACTACTTCCAACTCTCATCGCCACTTCACCCTTAATTAGTCTCTGCTCATTCTGCAACTCCTGCTTCGATTTACTAATCTTAGCAACCGAACTAGTACCAAATAATTGAGGGGTTGCTATGAACACTAGTAAAGTACACATCAATAACATGTATATCAAATATACCTTTGTTTACTTTGCCATCCTTTCTTATCCACCAAACACTTGGGGTAGTTCCGCTCAAAGAACAATCCTTTTGCAGAGAAGCACTTAGTCTCGTGCTTAGGACCAGACTTGGGTTTCTTCACTTGAGCAGCAACTTGCTTGCCGCTCGCTTGAAGTTCCCTTCTTCCTTTTGCCCTTTTCTTGAAACTAGTGATCTTGTCAACCATCAACACTTGATGCTCTTTCTCTGATTTCTACCTTCGCCGATTTCAACATCACGAAGAGCTTGGGAATCGCTCGCCATCCCTTGCATACTATAGTTCATCACGAGGTTCTACTAACTTAGTGATGGTGACTAGAGAATTCTGTCAATCACTATCTTATCTCGAAGATTAACTCCCACTTGATTCAAGTGATTGAAGTACCTGCATAATCTGAGCACATGCTCACTAGTTGAGCGATTCTCCTTCATCCTTTAGCTATAGAACTTGTTGGAGACTTCATATCTCTCAACTCGGTATTTGCTTGAAATATTAACTTCAACTCTTGGAACATCTCATATGGTCCATGACGCTCAAAACGCCTTTGAAGTCCCGATTCTAAGCCGTTACATGGTGCACTAAACTATCAAGTAGTCATCATATTGAGCTAGCCAAACGCTCATAACGCCCGCATCCGCTTCCTGCAATAGGTCTGTCACCTAGCGGTGCATTAAGGACATAATTCTTCCAGGCAGCAATGAGGATAAACCTCAGATCACGGATCAAATCCGCATCATTGCTACTAACATCTTTCAACACAATTTTCTAGGAACATATCAAACAAACATATAAAAGCATAGGGAAGCAACAACGCGAGCTATTGATCTACAACATAATTTGCAAAATACTACCAGGACTAAGTTCATGATAAATTAAAGTTCAATTAATCATATTACTTAAGAACTCCCACTTAGACGACATCTCTCTAGTCATCTAAGTGATCACGTGATCCAAATCAACTAAACCATAACCGATCATCACGTGAGATGGAGTAGTTTTCAATGGTGAACATCTTATGTTGATCATATCTACTATATGATTCACGCCGACCTTCGGTCTCCGTGTTCCGAGGCCATATCTGCATATGCTAGGCTCGCAAGTATAACCTGAGTATTCTGCGTGCAAAACTGGCTTGCACCCGCTGTAGATGGACGAGAGCTTATCACACCCGATCATCACGTGGTGTCTCGCACGATTTAACTTTGGCAACGGTGCATACTCAGGGAGAACACTACTTGATAATTTTAGTGAGAGATCATCTTAAAATGCTACCGCCAATCAAAGCAGAATAAGATGCATAAAGGATAAACATCACATGCAATCAATATAAGTGATATGATATGGCCATCATCATCTTGTGCTTGTGATCTCCATCTCCGGCAATCGTCGTGATCACCATCGCCACCGGTAGCGACACCTTGATCTCCATCGTAGCATCGTTGTCGTATACGCCATCTATTGCTTCTACGATTATCGCTACCGCTTAGTGATAAAGTAAAGCAATTACAGGCGCTTGCATTTCATACAATAAAGCGACAACCATATGGCTCCAGCCAGTTGTCGATAACTTCGTTACAAAACATGATCATCTCATACAATAAAATATAGCATCACGCCTTGACCATATCACATCACAACATGCCCTGCAAAAACAAGTTAGACGCCCTCTACTTTGTTGTTGCAAATTTTACGTGGCTGCTACGGGCTTAAGCAAGAACCAATCTCACCTACGCATCAAGACCACAACGATATTTCGTCAAATAGACTCCTTTTAACCTTCTCAAGGACCGGGCGAGCCACACTCGGTTCAACTAAAGTGAGAGAGACAGACACCCGCCAGCCACCTTTAAGCACGAAAGTGCTCAGAACGGTGAAACCAGTCTCGCGAAGCGCACGCGTAATGTCGGTCCGGCCGCTTCATCTCACAATACCGCTGAACCAAAGTATGACATGCTGGTAGGCAGTATGACTTGTATCGCCCACAACTCACTTGTGTTCTACTCGTGCAAAACATCAAACCATAAAAACCTAGGCTCGATGCCACCGCTGGGGAACGAGTAATTTCAAAATTTCCCACGCACACGCAAGATCATGGTGATGCATAGCAACGAGAGGGGAGAGTGTTGTCTACGCACTCAGAGACCGAAAGCGAAGCGCTATAACAACGCTGTTGATGTAGTCGACGCCTTCACGATCCGACCGATCCAAGCACCGAACGACGGCACCTCCGAGTTCTGCACACGATCAGCTCGATGACGATCCCGGACTCCGATCCAGCAAAGTGTCGGGATGAGTTCCACAAGACGACGGCGTGGACGATGATGATGCTCCACCGACGCAGGGCTTCGCTTAAGCTCCGCGACGATATGACTTCTCCGGCGCAGGTTTCGCCTAAGCTCTACGACGATATGACCAAGTGGAATATGGTGGAGGGGGCACCGACACGGCTAAGGAACGATCCGCTGATCAACTTGTGTGTCCATGGGGTGCCCCTGCCCCCAGATATAAAGGAGGGAGGGAGGAGGAGGCCGGCCCTAGTAGGGCGCCGCCATGGGGAGTCCTACTCCCACCGAGTAGGATTCCCCTTCCTAGTCCAACTAGGAGTCCTTCCATGTATTGGGAGTAGGAGACAAGTAAGGGAAGAGAGAAGGAGGAAGGAAGGGTGCGCCCTCCCCAGTCCACCCGGACTAGGCCATGGGGCGCGCAGCCTGCCCTAGGCAGCCCTCTCTCTTTCCCGCAGGCCCAATAAGGCCCAATACTTCTCCCCGCGAATTCTGTAACTCTCTGCACTCAAAATACCCAATCATTCGAACCTTTCCAACTCCGAATATAGTCGCCCAATATATCGATCTTTACGCCTCGACCATTTCGAGACTCCTCGTCATGTCCCCGATCTCATCCGGACTCAGAACTCCTTCGGTACATCAAAACTCATAAACTCATAATATAACCATCATCAAACCTTGTTGCGTGCGGATTCTACGGGTTCGAGAACTATGTAGACATGACCTAGAACTATTCTTGGTCAATAACCAATAGCGGAACCTGGATGCCCATATTGGCTCCTACATATTCTACTTAAGATCTTTATCGGTCAAACCGCATAACAACATACGTTGTTCCCTTTGTCCTCGGTATGTTATTTGCCCGAGATTCGATCGTCGGTATCCAATACCTAGTTCAATCTGCTATCGCAAGTCTCTTTACTCGTTACGTAATGCATCATTCAGTAACTAATTCATTAGCTACATTGCTTGCAAGGCTTATAGTGATGTGCATTACCGAGAGGGCCCAGAGATACCTCTCCGACAATCGGAGTGACAAAACCTAATCTCAAATACGCCAACCCAACATGTACCTTTGGAGACACCTGTAGTACTCCTTTATAATCACCCGCTTACGCCAGACGCTTGGTAGCACCCAAAGTGTTCCTCCGTAAACGGAGTTCCATAATCTCATAGTTACAGGAACATGTATAAGTCATGAAGAAAGCAATAGCAACATACTAAACGATCAAGTGCTAGGCTAACTGAATGGGTCATGTCAATCAGATCATTCTCCTAATGATGTGATCCCGTTAATCAAATGACAACTCATGTCTATGGTTAGGAAACATAACCATCTTTGATTAACGAGCTAGTCAAGTAGAGGCATACTAGTGACACTGCTTGTCTATGTATTCACACATGTATTATGTTTCCGTTAATACAATTCTAGCATGAATAATAAACATTTATCATGATATAAGGAAATAAATAATAACTTTATTATTGCCTCTAGGGCATATTTCCTTCATGTAGCACTTAGATGACTAGAGGGATGTCTAATCTGAGTGGGAGTTCATTCAAATAATTTGATTAGATGAACTTAATTATCATGAACTTAGTCTAAAACTTTTGCATAATATGTCTTGTAGATCAAATGGCCAACGCTCATGTCAACTTGAACTTCAACGCGTTCCTAGAGAAAACCAAGCCGAAAGATGACGGCAGCAACTATACGGACTGGGTCCTAACCCGAGGATCATCCTCATAGCTGCCAGAAACAATATGTCCTAGAAGGACCGCTAGGTGACGCCCCGTCCCTGCAGAACCAAGACATTATGAATGCTTGGCAGTCTCGCACTGATGATTACTCCCTCGCTCAAGTGCGGCATGCTTTACAGCTTAGAACCGGGCTCCAAAAGCGTTTTGAGCAACACGGAGCATATGAGATGTTCGAGGAGGTGAAACTAGTTTTCCAAGCTCATGCCCGGTCGAGAGATATGAAGTCTCCGACAAGTTCTATAGTTGTAAGATGGAGGAAAACAGTTCACAAGGAGCACATACTCAAAATGTCCGGGTTGCACAACCGCCTATCCCAGCTGGACATAAACCTCCTGGACGAGGCGGTCATTGACAGAATCCTTCACCGCTTCCAACCAAGCTACAAGAGTTTTGTGA
>JAHIAM010006536.1:0-25085 GCA_021605205.1 Aegilops longissima | reverse complement strand
CCCGAAAGCGTGTGAGTCGACGGGAGGCGCAGGAGCGCATCGCTGCGCCGGTCAGTCGTGGAGGCGGCGAAAGGATCACCAGCAAGACTCACCGAGGCGAGCTTTGACCAGGCTCCGCCACCCACCGTCGTCCCAACTGCTCCCACTTTTAATGTCGCCGGCGCCGCAGTTTAAAATCAACCCCGCACTACCCGGGTATCGCCATAATCCTTCTCTTCCTCTCCATTCTCCGCCGCTCACCTCCAACTAGCCTGACCTAAACGTGACGCCATGCCGCATCACGATGGTCTGCCCTTAGTGTTCCGGGGCCATGAGGAAGACACCCACCGAGTCTCAAGAACATAAGGCGCTGGGACGAGCTTGAACTGGCCTTGCGGGAAGACGCGCTATACTCGCCGCTCGGCCCGCCGACCCCATCGCCTGACCGCGGCCAGCACCCATCCCTCGCGGCATTGATGGGCTGGGAGCCGCACATTGTCGCCGAGCTTGATGCCACGGGTTCCACGAGGTCCCCGCCGACTTTCACGCCGCCCGCACCGCCAACGCATAGATGCTTCGCAGCCGACCGACAAGCACGCCTGCAATCGCCAAGGTACCGTCAGCAGCAATCGACGCCGCACGCTGCAGCACTGCCAAGCTAACTCAGGCGTCAAGGTAATCGACGCGGCGCGCTTCGCGGGCACACGAATGTCTCCGCTGGCTGCCGCTGACAGCGCTTGTCCCGGCGCTGGTGCAGTGCCCTCGCCGCATGGATGGCCGCCATCGACCGCTTACTTGCACCAACGCCGCCGCCTCCCGCCAGCTGACTTCGCCCAAGTCCGTAACATTTTGGCCTTCCTTGAAGCTAGGCTAACGCCCAGAGTACGCCAACAACGCGCGAAGACGCCGTTGCCGGGCGCCGGTCAAGGTTCGACGACACACGTAGCACGCAGAGAGCCGCTTCTCATCACCGCGAGACGCCGCCGCAGCCGCCGCGTAATCTAAATTTGCTATGAAAAACGCTCGATTGCCATGATTAAAACCGAACGTTTATCATTTCCGCTTATTTTATATCGATCGTCGATAATTTAAAGTCGGAGTCGACTGAACGAAATGTATGGTTTGATGATTGAATGTTCGCTAGAGCCGATCAAATTAAATATAAAACGCCATCAAGCCACATGTATTCTTTGTCATCCAACCACCTAGACTGCTTCAATGTCGAGCGCCAACACGCTTAGCGTAAGCAGTTAATTTCATGCCAAAAATAGTGCTAATCACATGACAACACGCAAATAATATCCTAGTAGTTAATATCCGCATGCACTTAATATACTTCCAAATTAACGGCATTGCACGCATAACATACCGACTAGTGCTGCTAGTACGTGAAACTGGTGCCGCGGACTTGTGAACGCTGCCCCGATATGGTCAACGGCAACATCACCCATGAAGTTCTTCCTGTTTGCCCGCAAGGCCTCTAAACATGTAAGGAGGAGAGAGAGAGAGAGCACATGGAACCCACCAGTAAGTGAAGGCTAATAGTACTAAAAATAATATTACATGTTATCCATTAATTAGGTTGTGGTAATATAAAACATTATGTGAACAAAGGGGTACAACAAACATTGCTATTCTACGTATGTTGCCTATTGACGCAGGGCTTGAAGGCCCGGCCGCATGTTCGATCCTCCTCCTTTATTTTTTAATTTGTATATGGGTCCAAATTTGTTTCATGACATGTGGGCCCTCGGTGTAGTTTGTAGCACTTTAATTTGTGGGTCAAATTTGTTCCATTCCAAGTGACTATCACAGTGTAGTTTTGTAGCTTATTTATAATAATTAAAGAGAACAATATAGTTTTTTTCAATAATACCATGGTGCGACGTTGAAGGCGTAGAAAGGACGCAGAGAGCGATGACCGAGCCAGAGGGAAATCAACTAGGGAGTTGTAATGTTGCAACGGCGTTTGGAGAAGTTAAAATAATGCTACTAAAATATAATCTAAAACGACCGAATAAATGCCTACACAAATTAATCTGTTGGAGTGCCCTCGAATGTAAATAGCTCCAGCTTTATGTAGGGATGGAGAGGTAGTAGCTTCAACGCGGGAAGATACGGTATGAGAAAGCAAGGTCAATCGAGAGACATATAGATAGAGAGACAAAGTGAGTGTGGTCCCACATTCATTGAACAAATATATATGCTCCGGAGAGATATTGTCCGATTGAGCTTTTGGTAAGGGTGAGGGCTGTAAGATAGAGCTTGAGAGATGATCCAGTCACAAAGCGCAGTAGATATATTTTGTGTGGGAGGAAGCAAGGTCAACCGATCACATAGGGTCACCGTATGGATCGAAAGAGTGAGATGGGTTGAGAGAGTGACCTAGATAGACGATGCGTGAGAGAGTATACAATGAATAGGTCTAATTGGGCTCAAACATGGTGATATATCGCTTTTGTCCGAGAAAGAGCGAGGTAAATCGAGACATACGAGAGAGAGAGAGAGAGAGAGAGAGAGAGATTGAGTGAGCATGGCCCACCATGAGGTCGAAAGAGTGGCGGCAGCTTGATGGACTGACCTAGATAGACAATATGTGAGAGAGTATAGAGTGTGTCGATCGAGGCCCTAACAGGAGATATATCATTTGTGTGTGAAAGAAAACGAGGTTAAACGAGACTCAGAGCAAAGAGAGCTAGATTGAGCGAGTGTGGCCTGTCAGTGTGGCAGAAGAAAGAGTGAGACAGCCTCGAGGGAGTGACCTAGATATACAACGCATGCTCGTAAGGCGCATGAGAGGTTGGGGGCTAGATAGGCAATGCATGTATTTAGCGAGAGAGGGTGAGAGGGAGAGGGGGAGAGAGAGAGAGAGCTCTGCATGGGGTGCAATGGCGGTGTGTGAGGTAAATACATTTGGTAAACAGGAGGGAAAAGGGTTGTGTAGTTGAGAGACTTAGAGATTGAAACATGGAGAGAAAGAATGAACGGTGTTGGAAACCGATAGCTTCCTAAGGTGGTTAGAGAGGAAGATTGACCCATATAGGAAGTATGTTATGCAAGCTGGGGGGGGGCTAAAACAACATTTGAATGTACATAGTACATGACTTAATATCGATGTTTCAATTCGTGTACATTGTAAGATTTGAACCGAGGACCAGCATACGGGTAATTATTTCAAATCGCGCATACTAAGTTTCAAAAGTTGACATTGGCTCAATTTGTTGTGCTATTTTGTAGGTCATATGTTTGAATCCATCCAAAAGTTTTCTCACTACCATGGTGTTCATCATATACATATGAATTTGTATTAAAAAGTAGCATGGATACAAAGGAAATGTAAATCCACGTTAGAATTGAGATCGCCACGTGACACACACTCTAATTCAAATAACAAACTACGGACACACACTCTAATTCAAATAACTAATCATGTGACACACTCTAATCCACGTTAGCGTGGGTACCGCTTTCGATTTTTTTCAAATAACTCCTCATTAATTAATTTATAGTACCTCCCGCTCACTTTTATAAGACCTGAAGACATTTCAAACAATGTGCAAACAGTTCATTTTAAGTTGTCTAAAACGACTTACAAAAGTGAACGGATGGAGTATCTCGCTTCAATGACTAATTATTGCAAGGAAAACACGGGCATGGTAATACATACAGATTCGCTTGCAAATGAAAGAAGGTTCTGCTTGCATTCTCAAATGTGAAGTGACCAGTGCACTGTGGTCGGGTCGGGTGGACGCTGCTTGGTGCCTTAAAGGCAACTGCTTCAGTGATCGACATGTGGGCCAGCCACCTGTTGGGCCCACATGTCATGGACATAAAGGCAGGCCCTTAAGGCACCAAGCATAGTCCTGCCGGGTGGTCGCGTGTGCCTGATTTGGATGTGTAGCACCCAGCCACCCACCCCTCCCCCAAAAAAAGGACGACGACAATATAAGTTCGCTCCATGTTTCGGATTCAAATATCATGGCGGGCCCAATTCCAGCCCTGCAAAATCTCTTCCATCGTCCCCTTCCGCGCCTTAGATTGCTCAAATCCCTAATTCACCGCCATCCCTCTAATCGCCTCGCCTCATCTCTTTCCCCACCGTTTCACTGACGGACGACAACGACGAAGACGACGGCCGCGCTTCACCACCGCCGCACCGTAGCTACCTCATCTACGCCTCGCCCACCGCACCGGTGGTCCATCGACAACGTTGGGTCGCGAACCGACGCGCCTTTCACGTACACCGAAGTTCCACCGTGATCAGTGCACTTCACCGCCGCCGCCCCCAGCTCACCGGCCTATTTCACCGAGCACATCGTCAGACCTCCGCCTCGAGGCCGCTAGGCTTCAAAGAACGGTCTCTGCCCATCAGATCATAGCGCCCGCTGCCACTCAAGATCTGCATCCATGCGCTGCCAGCCAACGCTTAGCGATCACCTCAACGGCTCAAGTGACCAGACTTAGCTAGGCGAGCATGCCCAAACACCGCCCAACTAGGTATCCACACATCACTCCCTTGTGCAATGCTCCGACGATGTTTGGATATCCTTTCACCGCCTCTTAGCTTACACGCCTATGCAACTCTAACTTTAACTCTTATTTCTTCCGAGATATCATCTAAAACAAGCAAATCCATTTTTTAGCGGCATGACGGGCTACGGATCTGTACACATCCCGCACAAGAGATAACCTGTAAGCATTCTCCTCCCAGACAACATCAAGGTCGATTCTCTTATTTGATCAACCATTCGCCGTGTCAAAATGCAGAGGGGATGCAAGGAGCATTACAGAACACGCCTAATATGCAACCCTATCCAAAAGGAACTCAAGGTCCCACCAAGGATAGACCCGATATTGAAACGCTTTTGCAAGGTGGATATCATTACATCAACATTACATAATAGATGGGGATACATACATAAGGCATACAATGCCACAAGAATACATCAACAACATATATAAGATCAACATCCGCCACGGATGAAACATAAACAGTAAACTCAAACATTATCCACTCGCACTGCCCAGTCAGCCGGCTCGAACCTATCCCCGATCGAAGAAGCGTAAGAAGAACTCCAAAACAAGCAAACATCGCCTCGTGTCATGATCATCGTGAACCTCGTACTGCAACTGTTGTTGTAGTAATCTGGAGCCACGAGGACTCATCAATCCCATTACCATGGGTTTCAAGACTAGCAAAGCTTAATGGGAAAAGGAAGGGTTAAAGCGGTGAGGTTGCAGCAGCGACTAAGCATGATATGGTGGCTAACATACGCAAATAAGAGCGAGAAGAGAGCAAGCGGAACGGTCGTCAACTAGTAATGATCAAGAAGTGATCCTAAACTCCTACTTACGCCGACATAACCCGTAAACCGTGTTCTCTCTCGATCAACCCCAAAAGAGACACTCACTAACACGCACACGTTGGTGTATTTTAGAAGAGTTTGTTTCAAGTTTACTACAACCAAATATTAACAAATTCCCATCCGCCACATAACTGCGGCACGGGCTTTCGAAAGTTCAAACCTCGCAGTGTCTCCCAACTTAGCCCATGATAAGCTCGCGATCAACGAAGGATATTCTTTTCCCGAAGACCCGATCAGTCTCGAATCCTGCTACAAGACATTTCGACAAAGTGATAAAACAAGACCAAGAAGACCGCCTCGATGCGCCGCTAACCCGATAGAGCTGCACATATCTCGCTCGTGGCAACACCGATAAACTGCTGCGACAGGTACCGACGTAACTCAAGTTGCTAAGGGATGGTCCCAGCACGGTGTTCTAGTTTGACCAACACTTAGACAAGCATTGGCCCGAGGGGCTGAATAAAGATGACCTTGGGCTGGCCGACCCAAGGAAAAATAGGTGGTGGTGAGGCAAATGGTAAAACCAAGGTTGGGCCTTACCGAGGAGTCTTATTCAAAGCGAACTGTCAAGGGGTCCCATAAATCACCCAACCGTTAGGGACGCAAAATCCGGGAACATAATACTGATATGACGGAAACTAGGGCGGCAAGAGTGGAACAAAACACTGCATAAGGCCGAGCCTTCCACCCTTTACCAAGTATATAGATGCATTAATAATATAAGAGATATTGTGATATCCCAACATAAACATAATCCAACATGGAGCAATCTTCATCTTCACCTCGCAACTAGCAACGCTATAAGAGGGTCTGAGCAAATCGGTAACATAGCCAAACAACGGTTTGCTAGGAAGGGTAACAAAGGTTAGAGGTTCATGCAATTTGGGAGGCTTGAGCAGCAAGTGGTAGGTAGCGCAGCATAGCGATAGAATGAAGCAACTAGCATAGCAATGATAGTAATGAGATCCAAGGTGACGGGTCATCTTGACTGAAATCCCAAGGAAGAAGAACAATTCCATGAAGAAGATGAAGCCATGAAGACGAACCAAGCGAGATTTAACTAATCCTCACGATCGCAACGTAAACGGGAACTATCGAGAAGAAGCACACAACATGGTAAACACACCACACATGAAGAAGGCATGATGCACAACAAGCATGATGCATGACAAAGCTACCTGAAGCTACTCATGGCAAGAGATGATGCAAACAAGAGCAACACATCAAAGCAAGTTTAAATGAGGCCGAAACAACATAGAACAATTCCGTAAGTCCTCATATGCAAATTTCGAAATTGGTCCAGATCTGAATAAACCTTACGTTCAAGTTGTTAAACATCAAGTTAAAGAGCACCACGAAGATCTACACGAGATTCTAGTCAAGTTACATATAAAGTTCATTAGATTTGGAGCTACGCCTAGAAGATATGAGCAAAACAAGTTAAACATGGCAAATGCATTCAAACATCAAACAAACACCTCAAAACAATGATGCAATATGTTAATATGAAACTACATGCAAAATCAAGCAAGTTTCATATAGAGCACACACAAACGGAGCAACGGTTCAACATACACTCTATAGAAGTTTAAAGGACAAATCGTCCAAAAGAGCAGCTAGGCATATTGCAAGCACCAAAACACTATGCTACAGATCTCAAAGTGAAAACAAAAGGCATGGGCATGATGTACAGGTAATGCATAACAAAACATGAACACTGAGCTATCTCCGTAAATCACTAGAACATGCTCAAAATGATATGGCAAGATTGCGCGATATTAACAGCTTCAAAGTTTAGCGTAAATAACATCAAAGTTGCAATGTTCAGAGCTATCAAACAACATGTTAAAGGAACTTATCATGGCAACCAAAGGCGTGGCATGAATCTAATAAATGCATAGATCAAATGTCCTTAGTGACCATGAGCCAAAAGGACCATAAGATATGATGGCACCCATGTAAACATGGTGTTATATTACAGATTCATACATGGCGTGAACAATAACAGTAGGTTGGTGAGCTTGAACCACTCACCACAGAGAAATAAATGGCATTGCAAGGCAACCAAAAGTAAGAAGACATGTTTATGAATCTAAGCATGGAAAGAGCAAGTTCATAGGCTGCATGGATCACTAGCAAAGCTAATGGCAAAACTGAACTTAATGTTAACTGGCTGACAGCAACATTATTTAGCAACTTTGGAGCAAGATAACAACAAGTTACAGCAAGATATAAATGCAAAAAGGGGCATGGATGGATAGATCATGACATGTATAACAAAACGTCCTTAGAGAACATCTCTAGATTATGCATAGAATGACTTTTAGAAGCAGGTTAACATAGCATCATGATATAGCAGATTCAGACATGCAAAACAAAGAACAAAGAAGTACCCTACTTAATGCTTGATGCACTACTACAGGAATCAGAAAATAAATGGATAGCACCCTGTAAAAATGGCATGACATTGATTAAAACTCATGTAGACATCAACCTCATAGGATGCACACATCAATCATGGCAAAATGACAAATGAGCATGTTATAACAGCTCAAGCTAGACACATCACATAGCACTCTTGTAACGATGATTAGGCATCATGATGGACTCAAATGAACATGATGAAATGGAACAAAATGAAATACTCGCTGAGGCTAACATTTGGCATATTACACGATGAAACGGAGCCAGATGCAGAGAGAGTTATGATGCGATGAACAGAGGCACGTGATGCTGAAATCTCGACTTAACTCAAATTTCTCACCCCGGAGAAAGTCAACGGCGGCGGGATCTCGCCGAATCCCACCGAGTCGAGGAAGAACTCGCCAGATGGAGAGGAGGTGCCGGAGCTCGGGAAGACGCCGAGGAGGCCGGGCGGATGGATCCGGCCGGATCTCACGGATCCGCCGGTTCTTGCGGACGGCGCGGGCGGCTGCCGGCGAGGGGCGGCGGCCGGCGCAGGGCGCTGCCGGGCGGGCGGGTCGGCGGGGAGCCTGGCGGCGGAGAGCTCCGCCGAGGCGGGGATTTAGGCTGGCGCTGGCAGGGCGGCGGGAAGGCGGAGGCGAAAGCCGGCCGGCGAGGGGAGCCGGCGGCGCGCGCGAGGGCGCGGTGGGCGACGGTGGAGACGAGGGCCGGCCGGAGGTGCGAGGGCGGCGGCGACTCGCCCGCCGGGCGGCACGGCCGGGCGGCGGCGGCACGGATCGGCCTCTGGCTCTGCAGATGGGCTGCGCTGGCCGCCGTGGGTGAGAGAGAGAGAGGTGAGGTGGCGGCGCGATTGCGCGGGCGGCGGCGCGCGCTCGACGTGTCGGCCCTGGATTGGTCCGGGCGACGCTACGGGTGGTGGACGCGTCTGCCGCGGAGGCGGACATGTCCGGGTGGCGTGGTAGGAGCTTGGCTAGGGTTTGATCGCTAAAACTGGGAGGATCTATTTATAGGTAGAGGGAGTTAGGAGAGTCCAAATGAGGAGCGGTTACCACACCATCGGATCGAATCTACTCAAGAGCATGGAGGGGAGTTTGCTGGGTTTTGGGCAACTTTGAAAGGGCGCTGGCTGCATAACAAAGAGGCTTTACGGTTACCCTGTTAACTGCTGGAGTATCAAACGACTTCCAAATGGTAACGAAACTTGATAAAGGGTTCACCGTGCTATACCAAGGCCACTTGGCAAACCTCTGTCCATTCCGAGAAAGTTTAACACCCGCACATGAAAAGAGGCAAAAGGGGGCGCCGGTAGACATAGGAGTGCCGGATTGCAAAACGGACAACGAGGAAAATGCTCGGATGCATGAGACGAACACGTATGCAATGCAATGCACATGATAACATGGTATGAAACGTAGATGATGGCAAGGCAAAGTGCAACACGCAAGCACATGACATGGCAACGACGGCGTAATAACCGCGTACACCGGAGCATCGAATCCGGGCGTACACAAGGCCTCGCACATCCAAGCAAGTGGTAACATGGACTTGTACATGGAACATCCCAAGCGCAAGCAGGCTACAAAGGAGCCTTTGCAACGAAGCGTGAAGTCCTTACATTTCATTTAATTCAGACCGCATTCGTATGATTTGTGTGCAAAGTGGCTGATCCACTAATTCAAGTTACCAGGGCTAACATTTAACTTAAAAATACGGCAAGGCACTTGCACTTCGGAAATCAACATAACTTGAGAAATGTGAAGCTACATGCACTTTGAAAACCAGCTAATGATCCAAAGTAGTTCAGATTATAAACACTAAATGATGCAAGCACCAAAAACACAAAATGCAACATGGTGTACAAGGACTACAAACATGGTCTGCAGACTCGCTTGAATTATTCGCTCTCCGCAGAAAATATCAAGTGTAATTGCACGATAACCAAGCATAAAACTGCATATCAATATATCTATCCTGCATAAGTATGCCAATAGTTTCAAACAACAGATTAGATAAGTATTTATGCTATGTTGTCATGATACAGGACTTTCCGGTAGATGGCCTCGACGCTTCTCAAGCTATGAAAATGCACTATAATTTGCTTGTCATCAATGCCCGTAAATCTCTGCTCTCTCAACGTAGTAGATCATCATTAGACACTAAATCCTTCAATGATCTTGCAAAATGCTTGCATTAGATCCCTCATTAGACACTATATGTTCATCACCGTGAGCATGTAAAATGTTTGCATCAAATCCTTCATTAGCAGCCTGCTCATTTGACACTTTAGGCTCAAGAACAACATGAGCTTGTATGTTTGCACCGGAAACTTGATTAGATACATCAGATTCAGCCAGCTCAAGATTGATTGGGGGGTATAAAATAAGTAGAAATTGGTTTCATTTTCTCATAGATTCCCTACATACAAGCAGTTTTACAACACCGCCAGTTTAACTATTGGCCATAAATTGAAGAGTTGAATTAGATATAATCAGGGATGTGATGTACCTGCTCAAGGCGATGCTACTCTTGCAAGCTGCGACTGTCCGCTTATGCAAGCTCGATGCCATGCCCGTGCTGCCGCTGCTGCCTCCCATGCAGGCTACACCCAGTGTTGGATCTTCATCTTCTTGTCCTTCCGTGACGCTTGAAGCCTGCCACCGCCTCCAACGAGGGTGCGAGGAAGTGTGCTGTGTCGGTCTGTCTCAAATGCGGCTAGGTTAGGAGCGAACTAGACTGGAGGTCGGAGCGAATGAATTGGGATTTTTCCTGTTGTCGATCGATATGGGAGGCGCCTGCTTGGGCCATGAGCCTGCTATAGGGCCTGCCTTGCACTTATGTTATTGGCCCATCCAAGTTGAAACATTTTACTTCATTTTTTACATTGCCCCTCGCATGCTGGGACGAACAAATCTAGTGTGGGCCAACCTCGACGACTCAAACTAGGTGCACACTTTCCAGCCACCGAGGCGGCCGCCCATACCAGCCCCTATGGTGGCGCCGCCTTTTTATGCAGTATGATTGATAGTGAAAAATATTCCATGGCGCTTTTGATTTACCCACGTAATGGTTGAATTGCTTGTTTCTATGAACTGAGTTCGCCAATAATGTGGAGGATGCCAGATTTCATCCTATTGTAGATTGCTTAGATCTCTATATGCCAACAGAATCGCATGAAATATACAAGAAAAGCCGCAGATGTGTTTGGCTACAACTAGTTCGACTACACGCCCTCATATAACATATCAAGGACGCACCATCTTACCAGATTAACCATTCGACTTACCCATGCAGTGTGAGAAGAAAGAAGTATTGGGACTGCGTATCCAAGCAATTGATGCCATGGACTCCTTTGTACAACCTTGTAAGCGAAAAAGAAGTTGCAGTGTGCCTGTACAAAGAACTAGCTGTTGGGGAACGTAGCAGAAATTCAAAATTTTCTATGCATCACCAAGATCAATCTATGGAGTAACTAGCAACGAGAGAGAGGGGAGTGCATCTTCATACCCTTGAAGATCGCGATGCGGAAGCGCTTGCAAGAACGCTCGGTGGAGTCGCTCACTGCTTATCAGATCGCGGCCGATCCGGATCTAAGCACCTAACAACGGTGCCTCTGCTCAACACACGACAGTCAGGGGACGCCTCCTCCTTCTTGATCAAGCAAGGGAGAGGAGAAGTTGAGGGAGAGCCCCAAGAGCACGACGGGCGTGGTGGTGGAGCTTGCAGTTCTCCGACAGAGCCCGCCAAGCACTACTACTACGGAGGAGGTGTTGGGAGGAGAGGGCTGTGCCAGGAAGGGTGAAGCCCCATGCGCTCCCCACTATATATAGGGGTGGAGGGGCTGGTTTCTTGCCCTCCAAGTCCATTGGGGCGTTGGTAAAGGTGGGAGGAAAGAAATCCCATCATTTCCTTCCCCACTGATTGTTATCCCCCTTTTAGGGATCTTGATTTTATCCCTTCGGATGTGATCTTATTCCTTCTAAGGGGGGTCTTGGTGCGCTTGACCAGGGTGGGGCCTTGCCCCACTACCACGCTCATGTGGGTCCCCCATGCAGGTGGGCCCCACTCCGAACCTTCTAGAACCTTGTTGTACAATACCAAAAATCCTTAACATTTTCCCGGCACAAAATAGGACTTCCATATATAAATATTTACCTCCGACCATTCCGAACTCCTCGTGATGTCCCGGATCTCATATGGGACTCAACAACATTCGTAACTGCACACTAATTCCCATAACAACTCTAGTGTCACCGACCTTATGTGTAGACCCCACGGGTTCAGAATCATGCGCATATGACCGAGACAGCTCTTCGCCAATAACCAACAGCGGATCTGATACCCATGTTGGCTCCTACATGTTCCATGATGATCTCATCGGATGAACCACGATGTCAAGGATTCAAGCAATCCCGTGATATAATTCCCTTTGTCAATCGGCATGTTATTTGCCCGAGATTCGATCGCCAAGATCCCAATACCTCGCTCAATCTCGCTACCGCAAGTCACTTTACTCATTCCGTAATGATGATCCCGTGACTAAATACTTAGTCACATTGAGCTCATTATGATGATGCATTACCGAAAGGGCCCAGAGATACCTCTCCGCCGACGGAGTGACAAATCCCAGCCTCGATTCGTGCTAACCCAATGACACTTTGAGATACCCGAGTGCACCTTTATAGCCACCCAGCTTATGCTAGGACGCTTTGGTACACCCAAAGCATTCCTACGGTATCCGGAGTTGCACAACTCATGGTCTAAGGAAATGATACTTGACATTAGAAAAGCTTTAGCAAACTAACTACACGATCTTGTGATATGCTTAGATTGTCTTGTCCATCACATCATTCTCCTAATGATGTGATCCCGCTATCAATGGCATCCAATGTCCATGGTCGTGAAACCATAACCATCTATTTATCAACGAGCTAGTCAACTAGAGGCTCACTAGGGACATGTTGTGGTCTATGTATTCACACATGTATTACGGTTTCCAGTTAATACAATTATAGCATGAACAATAGACAATTATCATGAACAAGGAAATATAATATTTTATTATTGCCTCTAGGGCATATTTCCAACAGTCTCCCACTTGCGCTAGAGTCAATAATCTAGTTCACATCACTATGTGATTGTAATGAATCCAACACCCATTGGGTTTGATCATATCTCGCTTGTGAGAGAGGTTATTAGTCAACGGGTCTGAATCTTTCAGATCCGTGTGTGTTTTACAAATCTCTATGTCATCTCCTATACGCAGCTATCACGCGCCATTTGTAACTATTCCAAATAACAACTCTACTATACGAATCCGGTTTACTACTCAGAGTCATCCAGATTAGTGTCAAAGTTTGCATCGGCGTAACCCTTTACGACGAACTCTTTTACCACCTCCATAATTGAGAAAATTCCTTAGTCGACTAGTTACTACGGATAACCTTGATCATTGTCCCGTGATCCATTCTCGATCACACTTGTACCCTTGACCGACTCATGGCAAGGCACACTTCAAAGCGGTACATAGCATAGCATACTATGGAGCCTACGCCTAAGCATAGGGACGACCTTCGCCCTTTCTCTCTTTCTGCCGTGGTCAGTCTTGAGTCTTACTCAATACTCACACCTTATAACACAGCCTAGAACTCCTTCTTTGCCATCTATTTTGAACTCCTTCAAAATCTTGTCATGGTATGTGTTCGCTTGAAAGTATTATTGCGATTTTGATCTATCATTATAGATCTTGATGCTCAATGTTCAAGTAGCTTAATCCAGGTTTTCCATTGAAAACACTTTTCAAATAACCCTATATGCTTTCCAGAATTCTACATCATTTCCATCAACAATATGTCAACAACATATACTCATCAGAAATGCTATAGTGCTCCCACTCACTTCTTTGGAAATACAAGTTTCCAATAAACTTCGTATGACCCAAAATCTTTGATCATCTCATCAAAGCATATATTCCAACTCCGAGATGCTTACTCCAGTCCTTAGAAGGATTGCTGGAGCTTCGCATACTTGTTAGCATCTTTTAGGATCGACAAAACCTTCTGGTTGTATCACATACAACCTTTCCTCAAGAAAATCATTGAGGAAACAATGTTTTGACATCCTATCTGCAAGATTTCATAAATAATGCAGGAGCTGCTAATATAATTTCAACAGACTCTTAGCATCGCTACGAGTGAGAAAGTCTCATCATAGTCAACTCCTTGAACTTGTCGGAAAACATCTTAATGACAAGTCGAGCTTTCTTAATGGTGATACTTACCATCATTGTCCGTCTTCCTTTTAAAATCCATCTGTACCCAACAGCCTTACGACCATCAAGTAGTTCTTCCAAAGTCTATACTTTGGTTTTCATACATGGATCCTCTCTCGGATTTTATGGCCTCGAGCCATTCGGTCGGAATCGGGCCCACCATCGCTTCTCCATAGCTAGTAGGTTCATTGTTGTCTAGCAACATGACCTTCAAGACAGGATTACCGCACCACTCAAGCAAAGACGCTGGCCCTTGTCGACCCACGAGGTTTGGTAGTGACTTGATCCTAAGTTTCATGATCACTATCATCAGCTTCACTTCAACTGGTGTAGGCGCCACAAGAACAACTTCATGTGCCCTGATACACACTAGTTGAAGTGACGGTTCAATAACCTCATCAAGTCTCCACCATCCTCCCACTCAATTCTTTCGAGAGAAATTTTTCCTCGAGAAAGGACCCGATTCTAGAAACAATACCTTTTGCTTCCGGATCTGAGACAGGAGGTATACACAACTATTTTTGGGTGTCCTATGAATATGCATTTATCCGCTTTGGGTTTGAGGTTATCACCTGAAACTTTTTCACATAAGCGCCGAGCCCCAAACTTTATAAGAAATGACAGCTTAGGTTTCTCTAAACCATAGTTCATACAAAGGTCATCTTAATGGAATTGTGTGGTGCCCAATTAAAGTGAATGCGGTTGTGTCTAATGCCTAACCCATAAACGATAGTGTTAATTCGATGAGACATCATGGTATGCACCATATCCAATAGGGTGCAGTTATGATGTTCGGACACACCATCACACTATGGTGTTCCAGGCGGTATTAGTTGTGAAACAATTTCCACAATGTATTAATTGTGTGCCAAAATCGTAACTCAGATATTTATCTCTATGATCATATCATAAACATTTTATCCTCTTGTCACGACGATCTTCAACTTCACTCTGAAATTACTTGAACCTTTCAATAATTCAGATTTGTGTTTCATCAAGTAAATATACTAAGAATCTACTCAAATCATCTCGTGAAGTAAGAGCATAACGATATTCATCTGTGTGCCTCAAAGACTCATTGGATTGCACACATCAAATGTATTACTTCCAAAAAGTTGCTCTTGTTCCATCTCAATCGAAAAACGAGGCCTTTCACCATCTTGCCCATGTGGTATGATTTGCATGTCTCAAGTGATTCAAAACAAGTGAGTCCAAACGATCGATCTGCATGGAGTTTCTTCATGCGATATACCAATAGACGGGTTCGTATGTCTCAATCTTTTCAAAATGAGTGAGTCCAAAGATCCATCCATATGGAGCTTCTTCATGCATTTTATACCAATATGACTTATGGCAAGTACACAAGTATGTGGTACTATCATTACTATCTTATATCTTTTGGCACAAACATGCGATTACTACGATCGAGATTCAATAAACCATTCATTTTAGGTGCAAGACCGCTGAAGGTATTATTCAAATAAACAGAGTAACCATTATTCTCTTAAATGAATAAATCAGACATTAAGTATAAACATAATCCAATCATGTTTATGCTCAACGCAAACACAAAATAACAATTATTTAGGTTTAACACCAATCTCGATGGTAGAGGGAGCAGGCGATGCTTGATCACATCAACCTTGGAAACACTTCCAACACACATCATCATCTCACCGTTAGCTAGTCTCCGTTTATTCCCTAGCTCTTATATTTTGAGTTACTAACACTTAGCAACCGAACCGGTATCTTAATACCCTGGTGCTAGTAGGAGTACTAGTAAAGTACACATTTAATACAATGTATATCCAATATACTTCTGTCAACCTTGCCATCCTTCTCATCTACCAAGTATCTAGGGTAGTTCTGCTTCAAAGGACTGCTCCTCATTACGTAAGCACTTAGTCTCGGTTTGGGTTCAACCCTGGATTTCTTCACTAGAGCAAAGAACTGATTTGTCGCCCCATGAAGTATCCCTTCTTGCCCTTGCCCTTCTTGAAACTAGTGGTTTTACTAACCATCAACAATTGATGCTCCTACTGATTTCTACTTTCGCTGTGTCAAACATCGCGAATTGCTCAAGGATCATCTTATCTATCCTCGATATGTTATAGTTCATCACGAAGCTCTAATAGCTTGGTGGCAAGGACTATGGAGAACCATCACTATCTCATCCGGAAGATTAACTCCCACTGATTCAAGGGATTGTAGTACTCGCATAATCTGAGCACATGCTCAATGATTGAGCTTTTCTCCCTTAGTTTGCAGGTTAAGAAACTTGTCGAATGTCTCATACCTCTTGACGTGGGCACGAGCCTGAAATCCTAATTTCAGCTCTTGGAACATCTCATATGTTCTGCGACATTTCAAAAAATGTCTTCGCTACCTCAATTCTAAATTGTTTAACATTACGCACTGAACTATCACGTAGTCATCAAAACGTGTATGTCAGATGTTCGCAACATCCACAAACGACACTCGAGGTTCAGCACACCGAGCGGTGCATTAAGGACATAAGCCTTCTGTGCAGCGATGAGGACAATCCTCAGTATACGGACCCAGTCCGCATAATTGCTACTATCAACTTTCAACTAAAATTTTATGTAGGAACATATCTTAAACAGTAGAACTAAAGCGCAAGCTACTTACATAATTTGCAAAGTCCTTTGACTATGTTCATGATAATTAAGTCCATCTAATGAACTCCCACTCAGATAGACATCCTCTAATCATCTAAGTGATACATGATCCGAGTCAACTAGGCCGTGGTCCGATCATCACGTGAGACGGACTAGTCATCATCGGTGAACATCTCCATGTTGATCGATCTACTATACGACTCATGTTCGACCTTTCGGTCTCTTGTGTTCCGAGGCCATGCCTGTACATGCTAGGCTCGCAAGTCAACCTAAGTGTTTTATGGTGTAAATCTGGCTTACACCCGCTGTATGTGAACGTTAGAATCTATCACACCCGATCATCACGTGGTGCTTCGAAACAATGAACTTTCGCAACAGTACACAGTTAGGGGGAACACTTTCTTGAAATTTTAATGAGCGATCATCTTATTTATGCTACTGTCGTTCTAAGCAAATAAGATGTAAACATCACAAACATCACATGCAAATCATAAAGTGACATGATATGGCCAATATCATCTTGCGCTTTTGATCTCCATCTTGAGGCACGACATGATCACCGCTGTCACCGCATGACACCATGATCTCCATCATCGTGTCTTCATGAAGTTGTCTCGCCAACTATTACTTCTACTACTATGGCTGACGGTTTAGCAATAAAGTAAAGTAATTACATGGCTTTCAATGACACGCATGTCATACAACAAATTAAGACAACTCCTATATTCTCGCCGTTGTCATACTCATCGACATGCAAGTCGATTCCTATTACAAGAACATGATCAATCTCATACATCACATATATCATTCATCACATTCTTTGGCCATATCACATCACATAGCATACCCGCAAAAACAAGTTAGACGCCCCAATTGTTGTTGCATGTTTTACGTGGCTGCTATGGGTTTCTAGCAAGAACGCTTACCTACGCAAAAGCCACAACGGTGATATGCCAATTGCTATTTACCCTTCATAAGGACCATTTTCATTGAATCCGATCCGACTAAAGTGGAGAGATCGCACCCGCCAGCCACCTTTATGCAACAAGTGCATGTCGGCCGGTGGAACCTGCCTCACGAAGCGCACGTAAGGTCGGTCCGGGCCGCTTCATCCCACGATGCCGCCGAATCAAGATAGGACTAGTAATGGTAAGAAAATTGAACGAACCAACGCCCATAACTACTTGTGTTCTACTCGTGCATAGAATCTACGCAATAAACCTGGCTCATGATGCCACTGTTGGGGAACGTAGCAGAAATTCAAAATTTTCTACGCATCACCAAGATCAATCTATGGAGTAACTAGCAATGAGAGAGAGGGGAGTGCATCTTCATACCCTTGAAGATCGTGGATGCGGAGCGCTGCAAGAACGTGGTCGGTGGAGTCATTCACTAAGTGATTTAGATCGCGGCCGAATCCGATCTAAGCACCGAACAACGGTGCCTCCGCTCAACACACGTGACAGCCCGGGACGCCTCCTCCTTCTTGATGCAGCAAGGGGAGAGGAGAAGGAGGGAGAGCTCAAAGCACGACGGCGTGGTGGTGGAGCTTGCAGCCTCCCAGAGCTTCGCCAAGCACTACTACGGGAGGAGGAGGTTTTGGGAGGGAGAGGGCTGCGCCAGGAAGGGTGAAGCCTCATGCACCTCCCCACTATATATAGGGGTGGAGGGGCTGGTTTCTTGCCCTCCAAGTCCATTGGGAGTTAAAAGGTGGGGAAAGAAATCCCATCATTTCCTTCCCCATCGATTGTTATCCCCCTTTAGGGATCTTGATTTTATCCCTTCGGGTATGATCTTATTCCTTCTAAGGGGGATCTTGGCGCGCTTGATCAGGGGGGTGGGGCCATGCCCCACTACCACGCTCATGTGGGTCCCCAATGCAGGTGGGCCCCACTCCGAACCTTCTAGAACCTTGCCGCATAATACCGAAAATCCCTAACATTTTCCTATGGCCAAAATAGGACTTCCCATATATAAATCTTTACCTCCGACCATTCCGAACTACTCGTGACGCCCCGGATCTCATCTGGGACTCAACAACATTCGTAACTGCACACTAATTCCCATAACAACTCTAGAAGCCACCGGACCTTATGTGTAGACCCCACGGGTTCAGAATCATGCGATATGACCGAGACAGCTCTTCCGCCAATAACCAACAGCTGGATCTGGATACCCATGTTGTCTCCTACATGTTCCACGATGATCTCATCGGATGAACCACGATGTCAAGGATTCAAGCAATCCCGTATATAATTCCCTTTGTCAATCGGTACGTTACTTGCCCGAGATTCGATCGTCGGTATCCCAATACCTCGCTCAATCTCGCTACGCAAGTCACTTTACTCGCTTCAGTAATGATGATCCCGTGACTAACTACTTAGTCACATTGAGCTCATTATGATGATGCATTACCGCTAGATACAACTGCTGAGTGTGAACCGCCTCGAGGGGCCGGCCACCTCGCCCATGATCCGTGCCCACGGAGGAGGCCCGGAGCCCAGAGGCGTAATTAAGGTCCATCTATGTGAACCGCTTTAGTGTTGTAACTTGTGTCAGAAGACAAGAGAGAAGAGACCGAGCCGACACTTGTATGAGCCGGATCGATCAGAGACCGCCGCAAGGCCAACCCGTATATAAGGGACGACCCACGGGCGGATTAAGGATGCATAATTGAGGCTTAGCGGTTATTGCTCCCAAGTCGCCAAACTACATCAATCCCATCACAACCAGACGTAGGCCTTTCCTTCATCGAAGGGGCTGAACTAGTATAACTCCCGTGTCTTTGTGTCCGCTTTAACCCTCTAAGTTAACCCGCACGATCGCCTCGCGACTAAGTCCTTTCATGAGGACATCCGCCGTGACAATTCCACGACAGCTTGGCGCCACCGTGGCTATCGCACGCATGGTTTGATGATCTTAGAGGGCAAGTTCAAGACTCAAGGTTATGCTTCGTGGGCCGGATGACTAAGAGTCGCCATGCAAACTCTACATCGACGACAGCGGATCTGGGCCCCGAGGTCGCTCGATTGAGTACGGGTACCGGGTCCCTTCGGCATACACATGTTCATTGGCAAGATCGGCGAAGCTAGGGCCCGGGCCGACATCTGCACCGACTCGCCGAGACGGCTCAATAACTAAGAAGAGTCCTCGCTCGCTAAACCGCCGTCAAGCGTGCTTGCGTGGGGAGTCATCCACGGAGACTATGAGGGCGGATCAAGATCCGCGGCGAAAACCGCTGTTCTACTCAGCGACGAGTCATCCGCCGGAGAAACCGAGTCTTTGTACCACCGCAAGATGGCCAGATCGGGGCTGTTCCGCGGCGAGAGTATTCAACTCCTTTGATCTCCCAGCCGGTTGGAATTTTCATGGCCGTACACAATCGACGCTTCACTCTTCGGATCAGCTGTGCCCATCGCACGCCGGTTCAAGAAGCGTGGTGGCAGCCGAAGGAGGCCCCGCGCGCCACCGCTCAAATTCTATCGTCAGAGTTATTCGACGATTGGTTGCACTCATGGCGGAGGTTAACCTCATGATCAGACTCGCATAACGCAAAGATTGCAAGGGTAAAGGAACAGATCACTACAGCTAAAGCGGATCCGGCAGCCGCGACGTGAGGATGGCGGCGAACGAGCCGCTTTGGATGCATGTGCCTATAGGCTCATGCCGGATCAGAAAGGCCACATGAAGTTATGAAAAGGAAGTACATGATCCTGTTGCCTTCGGTTTTCGAGGGAAGAGAGCTTCAATACCCCAGAGCGGGACCAGAATCCGCCACCGTGGTAAACCGCCGGAAGCACTGGACGGCCGCCGTTCAGCCTCGTGATAGATCTGCCCCGCCATCACACCGGCGCACTCTGCATCGCGCGACACCTCCGGTCACTACTCCAACCCGATGGATAACCTCGTCGCAGCTGCGCACGATTGGAGGCGATTCCGATCGAGGGCGATTCACCACAAAGTAGAAACTCGCCGGTCAAGGAGCTCTCAGACGGCCTCGCTCAGCAGGAAGCATATTCATACACCGGATCGGATCCACCCACCCCCGCCAAGCCGGAGTTATAGCCATGCTACAGATGAACCGCCGCGGTTGGCAACGCTGCAGCACGGTCCGCCGAGGCAACAACCCGCCTGGTCGCTTCAAGACGCCAAGTGGTGGTGGACCGGCCAGGCACGCAGGGAGGCCGAAAGAAGCGCAACATGAGGACCATCAGTCGCGCCGTTCGTCTGACCATCTTCAACCGGGGTCACGCCCGGATCATTGGGGTGTCTTGCCTCTGCCCCCGCTTTTACGCAATGTGCGCTTGCCAAGGACTTCAAAGGGCCCCGCAAGGTGCCCAATTACACCGCACGATTTGGCTCTGTATGCGGATAGAAAGCTATGAGATGGCCATGGAGATGCCGGATGTGGACGGAGCTGCAGCGGAAGTATTTCACCATGATGTTGGAAGGTACGGCTTGCACTTGGTTGAAAATTTGCCACCCAACTCGTTAGTTCGGGACTCGCCACGGACCCGGATCATTCAAAATTTCAAAGACACCCGTAAACAGCCCATGTCTGTGGTGGATTTGGCGGCTTGTGTCCAGCAGAGGGAGAATCAACAACGATTGGGTGCACCGCGTTTTAGAGGTTTTACATTCATCGCATCGATCAACCCGGATTCCGCTATCTTAACCCTAGAAGCCAATTGCCGTCGAACTGCTGAAGTTAAAGCTGGTCGCATGAAGCTGCTTTTTGCAATGACATGGCACGCCATGGGCGCGGTAAAGTATGCTGATTCTGATAGTACCAAGGATCCCGAGTCCGAGGATGACGGTAGGGAAGGGAAAGTGTAATAGCAGCTCCAGAGGCCAAAGAACATCATTCGCGTGCAATGGGGAAACAAGCGTTAAGGCTAACGGTAACATGGGCTTCAGAGCTAACACCAACGCAAGAGGACAAGGGTCATGCGCAGCAGAGGGCAGTCAAACCGGGCGGTGCACAAGGTCACAATCCAGCGCTTGAATTACTTATTGAATCAACCTTGTCCGGAAGCATGGGACGGGAGGCCCGCGAACCACCGAAGGATTGTTATATTATGCGTGAGTTCAAAATTCTAATGCTTTCCGTATGATCAAGGGCCCGTGGCGGTTCGTGGTCCGCCCGGTTACGGTGGAGGAAATTCTGCCCAGGTTCGGTGGTAATCCCATGGGCAAGGCACTGCAATAACCAAAACAATCAGGATAATCAGAGCTAAGGGGGTTACCATTAGCAACAGCAGCAGTCGGGTTACCAAAGTAATCCAAAAACAGTTGAACGGTGGATGCATTACCATGTCTTTACCACTAGCTTGGACAGACGAGACCGAAAACTTCAAAGCGGGCGGTTAGTGTTGTTGAACCGCCGCGCCGCACACACCTGCGCTGGTCGAGCAGCCTATTGTATGGAGTAGAGAGGATCATCCTCCCCGAAGTTTACAATCCAGGTCAGCTAGCCCTAGTAGTGGCACCTCGTGTGGAGGATACAAGTTCACCAAAGTGCTTATGGATGGAGGAAGCAGATCAACATCCCGCATTACGAGACCTTCCAACGCATGGGGTTGACGGATAGGCATCTCAGTCAGCCCAGCAAGATTTCACGGTGTGGTGCCCGCAAGTCTCAAGGCATTCGGTCGGTAAGATAGCCCTCGAGGTAGCTTTGGAGATGAACATGACTGTGATCGAAACATTGACGCTTGAGGTGGTGAAAATCCAAAGCCCTTACCACGCCTCGCTTAGCGGCCGCTTATGCTAAGTTTATGGCACGGCCTTGTTATGTTTATTTGCAGCTGAAAATGCTGGGTCACAAAGGGACGATAACGGTTCACGGAGCCGCCGGATTGCTGGAATGCGAGGAAGGTCATGCGTTTATGCCGAATCGGGTTTGTGCCAATCAAGAGTTAAAGTATTATAAAGACAATGTTGATCCGCCGGATATGACCCCGCTGAAGAAGCCAACCGCAGCACGATCCGGATTTGAAGTTTAAATCGCAGCTGAGACTAAGCTTGTTGACTTTGTGCCCGGCGATTCGCCCAAGCAGTTCACCATCGCTAACTTGGATCCTAAATAGGAAAGCGCTTCATCGAAGTTCATCCGTGAGAACCGGACATTTTGCATGGAAGCCTTCTCGACATGCCGTGTACCGAGGGAACTCGCTGAGCACACTCTTAATGTTGATCCCAAATACATTCCGGTAAAACAGTTTCTACGCCGGTTTATCGAGGAAAGGCGCAAGGCCATTGGAGAGGAGGTTTCTGTGCTCTTAGCGCAGGATTCATTGTTGAAGTTTTCCATCCGTAGTGGCTTGCTAATCCGTGTTGGTCCTCAAGAAGAATGGCACTTGGCGATGTGTGGATTATACGATCTTAACAAGGCTTGTCCAGCAGATCCTTTTGCCTCCCCTGTATTGATCAGATTATTGATGCTACGGGCGGGTTGTGAGCGCTTGAGTTTTTGGATGCATATTCCGGATATCAATGATTAAGATGGCGCTTATGACCAGGAGAAGACGCATTTATCACCCCTTTGGAGCCTTCGCTATGTATCTATGTTTTGGGCTAAGAGCCTAAGCAACTTATGAACGCTATGCATGTAACCGCTTGCATGAACAGATCGGCCGTAATGTGCACGCTTATGGATGATATCGTAGTAAGTCAAGGAGAAAGAAACATCGATTGAGGATTTGAGAGAAACCTTGACAACTTCGTGGGTGTACAAGATGATGCTTAACCCGCCAAGTGTGTCTTTGGTGTTCTACAGAAAGTTATTGGGTTTCTAGTCCAACAGGGGATTGAAGCAATCCGAGAAGATTACAGCTATCACCTCCTTGGCTAAGCCAAAGTGTATCAATGAGGTCCAACGCTTGGCAGTCGGATTGCCGCGCTTAAGCCGGGTTTATCACGCTTAGAGAGAAGGGCCATTCCTTTGTACCAGATGTCAAGAAGACGGATCAGCTCGTTCGAGCTCACCACCGATGAGGCATTGAGGACTTAAAGCGGCAAATGCCACCCGCCTGTTTTGCCGCCCCATTGACAAGGAGCCGCCTCGTTATATGTTCGCCTGTAATGCTGTGGGCAGCCAGTGGCCATTGTGGTGGAGCGAAGGAGGCAGGAAGGAGTATCCGTTCACGCCGCTTATTACATCACGAGGTTCTCATTGAGTCCAAACAAAGATATCCGCATTGGCGTAAGCTGGTATATGGAGTTTTTATGGCGTCGAAGTCGGGCAAGATTTCCAAGGGCACCCCGCCACAGCTGGTCGGCCCAGCCTTTGGGTGATATCATACGAATCCCGGAAGCGATCGGTCGGATTGCTAAGGGCTATAGAACTTGGGCCGCACGGTTTAAGGTGTATGCCTTGACGGCAGAAAGTCTCGTGCACTTGTGGATTCTATTAATGATTGGACGGAGTTGCAAGCACTCAAGAAAAGCTCTGATCACAACCTATTGGACCATCCACTTTGATGGGTCCAGTAATTGAGGGCTCGGGGTCGAGTCGTATTAACTTCCCTACGAGGTGACAAGTTCAATACGCTCTTCGCTTAATGTTCTCTCACCAATAATGCACCTGAGTATGAAGCTTTTGCTCCATGGTCTACGGATGGCTAAGGAGATGAATCTAAGCCGGTCAAGTGCTTTGGTGACTTGGACTTTGGTGGCCCAAGAAGCATCGTGCACTTGGGATTCCAAAGATCCACCATGGCTGTGCATACCGCCGGAGGTGGATATGGTTGCAGGACACTTTAAAGGATATCGGTGGCCCATGTGGATCACGGAAGAACGAGGGCGCTGATGCTCGAAGCCGTTCTGGTTTCTCAACGTAAACCGTCCCCGCCTAATGCCTTTTCTTTTGACGCATCGCATAATCCGCCCGCTTAAACTTCCCGATGAGGTCGATTTATTATTCTCGATCCGGAGGGCTCACTTGGTGGCAGCCTTGCATGTCATTCTGATTGACGCTCCCTCATTTGGGCATACATGAACCGGGGCTAAGTTACACCAAGATGAGACGCCGTCTTACGTATAGTTCGGGCGTCTAAGTCTATGACTATATATAAGGGCGAAGGTATCGCACGCATGCGCATCCGGGCGTTTCACCGGTGTGTGTCCCCCGAGGAAGGCCGTGAGATATTGGCGTGAGATCCATGAAGGGGATTGTGGTCATCACGCCGTTCAAAATCCTGGTGGCCAAAGCGCCCGGCCACGGTTTTATTGGTTGATCGCCGCGCCGATGCGGAAGATCTGGTCGGGATTTATGTGATGGTTGCTAAAGTTCTCCGACGTGTTTCATGTACAGCACCAGAATTGAGGATAATTCCAATTACTTGGCCGTTTATGCATTTGGGGCTGGATATGGTTGACCTTTTCAAAACGCTCCAAGACAAGAAGACC
>JAHIAM010006535.1:0-60979 GCA_021605205.1 Aegilops longissima | reverse complement strand
TATAGTTCATCTCATTCAAAATCAATTAGAGGGTGCTTGGATACGTTTTAGTCCCATGACTAAAAGTAGTGAGACTAAAAATGCTAGCCTCATCCATGCTTGGATCCAAATACTAAGGAGACTAAAATCAAGTTAATGAGCATTTATTATCCTCCAAACCCTCCAATCCAGAACTCGCCTGTGTTAAAGGAGAGGAGTTAAATGAGGAGAGAGGACTAATCCACATTTTAGTAGGGTACCCTGACTAAAAAATTTAGTCTCAAGACTAGTTTTAGCCCTCTTTAGTCGGGGTGCTTGGAACTTTAGTCTCTTAAAGAGACTATTTTTAGTCGACTAAAATAAGTCCCTTGGATCCAAGCACTCTCTTAGTTTTTATAAAAAAGCTAAGAACGCGGGAATAGGAAAAACATGGGATTATAGTGGAATGTCGTCTTGAATCCTACAGGATTGTACGAGTGTTTGATTGTGCATGGAAAAAACGCAGAATTCTTTCAAAGAGGTTTGAGTGGATGGGATGTTTCCTATGAAATCTAGTGCAAATGAATCATATGGAAAAATTCCTATGGTTTACAATCCTATGAATCAAACAACCAAGATAGGAAAAATTCCTAATGATTAGAATCCTCCAAAATTCCTTTGAGAATCCTTTGAATCAAAGAAGCCCTTAATCTATTTTATGATTCATGGAATTGTGCATTGTAAAGCATAAAGTAAAAACAAATAATGGCAATTCAACTAGAAAAAAAGTTTGGGCAGTTATGATACGGAAGATTCTAGAACAAAAGAGAACCACTGTTGTTTTGAGGTTTGTGCATTATTCTTAAGTTCAACCATGGAGTCTGCTAGATTGTACTTGTGGCAAAATCCGGTGGGGGGCTAGAAGATGGTGCGAGGGGCCGAGTGGAGGGAGACTATGAAGGAATGCACAAGTGCGAGATCGATATTTAGAGAGAGGGGGCGAACACGTGCGCTGTTGAACGCAGTGGCGGAGCCATGAAAAATAAATGAGCTAGGGGGCCAAGCATTGCTAATCCTTTATGAGGAGGGTTAATTCATGAAATTAAACCTTTTTTAGCAGCAATTGTCTAATGTTCACATTCATATTAGCCTCGATATATAGTGATGTTAGGGGGGGGGGGGTAGGGCCCTTACTCCCCCCTGTCTTCGCCATTGTGCACGCGTCTGAGAGATGAAGCGGAAGGCATGGATGATGAGAGGGGGACGTTAGGTATATAATTAATGTGGGTGTATTAGCTATATATGTTAATCCTATATAGAGAGGTATAGATTGATCGATGTGGACGTGGGAAAGAGGGTGAGACCTCACTGGATATATTGGTTGATCAGTTTGTGTGGAAAACTATGATAGACCAAGCTATATACACACATACATAGAGGAACATCGATCATTGCGCATGCACGCGTGAGAGATAAAGAATGCCCGATATGATGGAGAGGGGGATGTGTGTGGGTGTGTGCCTTCATGGGAGACCGACCTGAAGAAAAAGATTGCATGCGTGCGATGGATAATGCCAACTGGTTGTGTGTGTGCATGCATGCACGAGAGAAAGTTAGTGGTACAATTATAAAGAGAAGACTACTGTGTGGGTGTAAAAGAATAGGTGAGGTCATAATCAATGTAAAGTTGAATTCAAATATTTGAATAAGAGATCCTGATGTTTTAAACCCGTGCATGCATGAATATAACAGAGATCTGCAAGGTGTGGTTTGGAAACGAGCATGTTGTAATGTATACACATTGAACAAGGTCGACTGATTTGAAGTTGAGATACCAATGGCGTACATCATTTGGCCACGCCGCATCCGTGCATGGACACACTATTCTAATTGGAGATGATGGGCGACTTTAGCATCACATATCTATATCTATACCCTATATATATATATATCTATATATATATATATATATATATATATATATATATATATATATATATATATATATATATATATATATATTTTTTATATTTTTTATATTGTGTGCGGGTAACTTTAACTTTGAAAGATGGTCATTGGATGAGGCGAATCCGATGGTCCAAAGATGGCAAATTTGAGCACTATTGGCCGTTGGACATCATCTAGATTCCACCAGATTTCACCACATGTATAATCTAGAAGACTCCATGGTTGAACTTAAGCATACTGCACAAACATCAAAACACAAGCACTTCGTATTTGTTCTAGAATCTTCCATATCAGAATTGCCCAAATGTTTTTCTACATGATTTGCCATTACTTGTTTTTACTTTATGTCTTACAACGCACAATTCCCTGAATCTTAAAATAGATTAGCTTTCTTATAAAAACTAGATGATTTTGAATGAAATGAACTATAAGAATTAAACGAAAAATCTACATCATGCATATATGACTCAAAGCTTGCATGCTATAATGTGGAATTTATTCATAATTTTGTTGCCAAATCTCAAGCGTGCAATGCATGTATACCTTACTCTAGTCTAAATGGTGTTTGTGTGTGTGTTGTGCGTGTTGAGGTGCAAATTGTCTTTTTTTTTGGTACACGTTAAGCTTGTTCTTCCGAAATTTCAAGCCGTGCCTTGTTATGCCGAAAATTTAAGCTACCGTCTCAGTCTATCGCGCTGCGAAACTCCCGCCTCTTCAACCCGCGCCTTGTTAGCCTGAAATATTTAAGATATATCTTTGTCTCGTTGTGCTCCGACAACTCCCTCCATCTCAACCCGCGCCTTGCTATTCTGAAATTACAATGCGCGCGAAAACTCCCACCTCCTGTGAAATTCCGACAAGCGAAATGCCCGTGGTACCCCTGAACCGAAAGAACCGCCTCAAATCGGTGGGGGGTACTTTCGTAACTTACCCCACATTTTGGACAAGCGCGTCTCTAAGCCATGGTTCCCCACTGCCATCCCATCCGCTCACCCGTTCGTACACCGAGGACAAAACCCCACACCCTGCTCCGTCTGCCACCCAGCTGGAGCCTCTTCCCCGACGACCTCGTCCACAGCAACACCTCGACGTCCCTCATCCACCGTACCGGATGAGGATCCGTCGTCGATCTCATCGTCCCGCCGGTTCAGCCACCCCGTCCTCCACCTCCAAGGAGCTGCCCCGACGTTCCCCTCATCTTTCGCGCCACCTCCATTCCCACACCGCCGTCTTCACCTGCACCACCGGAAGAGAATCATCATCACCGTTTCCTCAGATGAAGCTGCGGCCTAATCGGTGCCACCAAAGAGGTTGTACACTAATCGCCGCATTTTCTTCTTGATTCGATCTCACGGTGCTACCGGCGCTCGGTCCCGAGCCGACATGGCACGGCTCCATCCACGGTGGCGTCGCCGGCCACTTCCTCCACGGCATCGCTCCCTCGCAGCGACGTCCACATCAGTAGGAGCTGCTGCTGCTTTAGCTCTCGCTCGCGCTGCTGCTCTGCTCTTGCTCTCGGTCCCCTGCCTGGTCTGCTCTTGCTATTGCTCTTGCTCGCTGCTGCTCTCCTCCTGCTCTTGCTTGCGATGTTGCTCGATTTAGCTACACTTGATCGACTGAATCGACTTTTGGGTCATCGATTTTCAGGGGTGGGGGGCTCGCGGGGTGAAGGAAGAACCAGCCACAGCGGGAGGGGGCTCACGGAGAGGTATCCACTATCTATCTTAGCGTTCAGGATGGGGCGGTGGTCGCCAAGTGATGGCGGGCGTTGGTGGGGGTGGCGTGGGGATCGCGGAGAAAAAGCTTGGCACGGGGGCCCTAGAGGGATGGCAGGGCGGCGGCGGACCGGCGGTGGGGAGTGTTTTGGGTGGGCGGGCGGCGCACCACGCCACAGCAGCGGGGCTGCTGTTTTGGCCGGTGGTGGTGGCGGCTCGAGGGGTGGAGGTTGAAGATGAACCGCAGCCCTTGATTTCGTATCCAACGGCTGCAAAATCGAATGACCAGAGATGAAAAAGTCGACGACCGATGTGTAGCCTCACCTTGCTAGTGCGTTCAGTTTGACAGCAAAATTCAGTTTCGACAAAAAATTCAGTTTCGACGCTAAGTTCAGTTTCGACGCTTAAGTTTATTTTGACATTAAGTTCAGTTTCGATAGTTAAGTTCAGAGATGAGCGGCTGATGTATTTTACATCTAGCACTTTGTGGTTATGTATTTTACGTCATGTATTGGAGATGCTATTAGAATTCCACTCAGGTTAACGTTGTTCGTTGTCTCTCTTGTCTGCTTCAGCCTCGGCGTCGTCCAACTCACGAGCTGCTCCAACGATTTAAACCCTCCATCACAGCGGAGCAATACCTGGGCTCCATCTCCGGGCGCCTAAGATCTTCTTCCCTCCTCCGACAGCAAAGTCCGCCGAGCATCCTCACCGCCAACCCAATCACGCTGAGATCGACATGGCTTCGCCAAAGAGGTTGTACACTTGTTGCATCTCTTTTTACTCTACATGTTATATATATTATCCATCGAGCACTTTCGTAGTAACGGGAAATACGATTATTTTATCCTACTATATGACAAGAAGTGAGTTACCAGGCAACTTAGCTATCCGTGATGGACTCTCTTGAACGCCATCATTATTTATCTCTGCACGTTTGAGCTGTGCATTTGTCGATGGGCCTGGGAGTTGAGCTAGTATGGTAGTGGCCTGGGTCCAAAGTAATAGAAGTAGCACAAAAACATTTTTTAGTGTAGGATTTTCCTTGCTCAAGCCTGCCTACTAGAATCGCCAGTGCTTGAAAGGAAAAGTGAATGAAAAACATAGGAATTGGAAAGTTTCCTATGGTACTACTTTTCATGAATTTGGTGCAAAGGAATGGAGCAAAGGAAAACTGTAGGATTTGTTCCTTTAGTGTCTCCTTGAAATAAAAACCGTAGGAATTCTAATTTCCACTTCTCCTCCTTTTCATATTCCTATTCATCAAGCACAAGACTAGGAGATAGTAGCATAATAGCATTATAACCGTACATTTTCTTGTGGTTTGACTTAATCTCACCATGCTTTTTTGCATCCTGTGATCTTCCAATTGTTGTGAATCAAACACCCAGTTGGCGAAATCCTATGTTTTTAAATTCTCTGTTTTGCACGTGCATTCCTATCCTATTCCTGTCTATTTCCTATCCATGCATTGTTAGAATCCTCAAATTCAAACAAGCCCTTACTCAATTACTTCTGTTACAGATATGTGTCAAAGAAAACCTTGTGTGGTTTGTCCTGCTCCTGCGGCGCTGTGTTCCACCCCAGCATAGTTGCTCCAATGACGGAAGGGTTCACCACAGTAGAGATCCGCTCTCCAGACTGTCTTTCGCCGCCTCAGATCTTCTTCCCCGCCGCCGGTAGCCACGACAACTGCATTACCATCATCAACAGAGCAGATGACCTTGAGAACTACACGGGTCCGCAAGAGAGGTCGCACTCTTCCGTGTCTTCTTACGTTATGCGTCGCTTAATATGATGACATGCTACATTATCATCGTGTTCACCTATTATACTCCGAGTCAGGTCCAAAGTAATGCTGAAACTTGAGTTTTAAAATGGTTGTGGGGTACATATTGGGGCAGCAATCAATACTATCTGTCTACTATCTGGTTAATCTCCGGTGTCTACTATGAGTTTCATGTTGGGTGCAAACAAACATTAAAGGAGCCATTATCTGTATTTTTTAACTAAAGCTATTATCTGCCTGCTATCATTGGTTTTGGGTCTATCCACAGTTTGCTACCATCACTCTGGATTTGTGCATGCACTCCTTACATAATCTCACTATGTTTTATTCCTATGCATGCCAATTATTGTACACAATGGAACTGATCATGTAGAGCAAAAGAGACGAGCCTTGCGTGGCAATAAAGTTTCATGCAGACGTCGTTCCATGGTGGGCGCAAAGGCAGCCCCCCTCCACCCATTTCGGATCGTAATAAAGAGGAAGATAACTGTTTTGAGGGGGATTCAGAAGGGGAAGACCACTCCTATTTACCCCATGAGGTCTTCGCTCTAACTTGGCATGCTGATGTTGGTAATATCATGCATATGGTGCCTTGCATTGCTTACTGTATACATTAAAGATGTCATCTGCTTAGTTTAGACATGCTTTGTGTCAATGCCATCTTTTTAGTTTCTTTATCGTATATGTGAATCATGCAATGCCATCTTGTCTAGCCAGGCATCATATATGTGAATTTTGTAATGCCACCCTGGTTAGCCAGTCATCTTATATGTGAATTATATCATGCCATCATTTTTTATTACGTGTTAAATTTGTCAATAATTTTAGTACATTCAATTACTCTTCCTGTGCATCAGCCATTCGGCACGGTCATGGAAAAATCTGGAGTGGAAACAAGGTCTTCAGAGCAGACAATGCTATCTGACAAAGCGCATGTCTTCCTGGTTACCGATAGCTCCTCAAAGGAGGATTCAGAGACAGATGACCAGTCATATTTCCCCCCCGAGGTGCATGCCCTAACTTGGCAGCGTTATGTTGCTCATATCGTGCGTATGGTATCTTGCATTGCTATATCATTTGCTTAGTTTAGACATGCTTTGTGTGAATGCCACCTTTTTAGTGTCTAATTACCATATATGTAAATTATGCAATGCCATCTTGTTGCAAGACATTATATATGTGAATTATGCAATGTTATCTTGTTCAAAGGCATTATGTATGTGAATTATGCAATGCCATGCTGTTTAGGCAAGCGTCATATATGTGAATTATATCATGCCATCCTTTTTTTTGTATTTCTCATTGCTTTTGTCGACAATGTTTGTATATTCAACTGCTCTTCCTGTGCATCAGCCATTTGAATTGGTGATGGAGAAATCTGGAGTGAAAACAAGGTCTTGAGCAGACAATGCTACCTCTACTGAAGCAGATATCTTGCTGATTCTGATAGCTCTTGAGAGGAGGATTGAGAGGCGATGACCAGTCCTATTATCCCCGAGGTGTATGCTCAAACTTTGCAGGGTTATATTACTCATATAATGCATATGTTGTATTGCAATGCTTAGTTTTTACATCATATACACAATATTGAATGCCATCTCCTTAGTTGACACATCATATATGTGATTGCCCTCTGCTCACTTACTTAGTATATAAATCATATATTTGAATTATGTCATGCCATGATGTTTACATAGACAGCATGTATCTGAATTATGGCATGCCAACCCATTTTCTAAAGACATAATATAGTTATATCATCTCATCCTGTTTACATAGTCATCATATTTTAAATTATGTCATTCTATCCGTGAATTATATCATGCCATCATGTTTCCATCGACGGCATGTTTGTGATTTATGGCATGCCAACCACTTTAATAGAAACATCGTATAGTTATATCATGCCATCCTGTTTACATAGTCATCATATTTTGAAGTATGTCATTCTATCCTGTTTAGTTAGCCATCATACATGTGAAATTGTGTCATGCTATCCTCTTTAATTAGCCATCATATATGTGAAATTATGTCCTGCTATTCTGTTTGCTTAGACAACATAAATGTGAATTATTTCATGCCCTGTTTTCTTTCCTACTATCCATTGCACCTGTCTATCTTACAATGTCTGTACATTCAATTACTTTTCGTGTTTATCAGTCATTCAATTGGAGGGAGTGATGGCGATTCTGGGGAGTAAAACACGGTCTTGAAAAGATCGTGCTACACATCGATGCAGATAGAACCACGGTTGTACTTGCCCAAGAACCAGCCCCACCACACATAACCCACACTCATGCAGATTGTACCCCTACCCAGTTGGACAGAGAACCAGCTACACCCCTTCTAACCCCAACCCCAGCAGATAGACACCCAGTTCTCGTTGACACAGCACCGTCTCCACCATAGAGCACCCAAACACGAGCAGTTAGTAAGGCAACTGCAGTGTCCAAATCACGAGGACCACCACTCCGAACCCGAAGTCAATGCTTAAAGCAGAAGAAGAATTGTTCTCAGGTCAGGTTCCGTAGCTATGGTTCATACTACTTTGCTCTTGCATCACTGTATTTACTAATACCAACCAATTTCAAATTTGAAGGATGCAATTGAAACTCCAATGGCGCAACAGGTATGTTTTAAACCTGTTTCTTCAACGTGTTTGGCTGTTTGCTGTTGTAACTTGCTCTATGTTGATTTCAGTTTCAATTGAATAAACAGTTATGTTCTCATGCCATGCACATTACAAGTGTTGTTATTGTTGTGTAGTTTCCCACACTTATATTCTGTCTATGCTGCTTTGTCTTAAATAGATATGATTCGAACTGTATCTATCTTGATTTGGCAACATAAGCTAGAATGAAAAAGACCATACAGTGACCATACTACATAGATATATGTTTGTTTCATGCTGTTATCCTGACCATCGTACTACTGAACTGGTTTACCAAAATGAGTTTCATATACTACATTGTAAACCTGAGATGTGTTTGTTTGTTTCTCTTTTAGAACGCGGATAAAATATTGGAGAAGAGTACCCTGTTATGCAATGGTAAAGGAAGTAATGCAGATAAGGTTCAAGATAGTGAGACATCCCTGTTGGTCTCCAAGAAAGCTGATAAAAACTATATTGAAGACACCGAGACAACCCCAAAGTCATGTCTTGATGTAGTGTTCGATTCTTCGGCTACCATTCTTTGGTACCAGCTCTTGAACTCGTTGCTGAATCAGTTCGGCTTCTTGAGTCTCAACTTCAAGTTGAAAGACATTGATCGATGTTATCGACGGAGTCAAGGATGAGGAAGTCCTGCAGAATTCAGTGCATACTTTCGGTGCAACAACAAGCGCTGGAGGACTAAAGCGCCAAACAAGAGAAAGTTAATAAGCTTGCTAAGCATCTTGCAAGCATTATGGGTACCTAGGATATTGTTTCTTGAGCTCTTCTGAAGTGGTTTCAGTTCTGGACTTGTTTTGCTGCGACGTTTATATGATGTTGTGTTCCCTATATTTGCACTGGTGGCGAACTTTGATGCCCAGTGGATGTAATATGTGTAATAGCCGTGATAGCCTAGTGTAAGTTGCTTGCTTATTTATTTCCTTGTTGTCTTGTTTATTTGTTTGCTTGTAGTCAGTGCAGTTCTTTTTCTGCGGTTTGCTAGTGGCTGCAATAACCTATATTTTAAAACTAGGCCACAATAAACGCCACAGTAGTGACACTGGGCCTACGGGCCATAGAAACAGTGGGCCTTCTACAGGCCGTAGAAACAGTGGGCCTTCTACGGGCCGTAGAAATAGTGGGCCTTCTACGGGCCGTAGAAATAATGGGCCTTCTACGGGCCATAGAAACAATGGGCCTTCTACGTGTCGTATCATCAATGGGCCTTATAGGGCCGTATGATCGATTGGCCAAACATGGGCCAAACAGACCACATTCTGGCCGTAAACGGGCTAGAGTTGGAATCGTCCGTTCATGGGCCGACCATAACGGGCCATCGTTAATAGGCCGTATTTGATGATGCTATGAAAACGCCCAACGATTAACGGACCACAAACGGGCCGATCGTAACCACAGCTGAATTTGGCCCACAAGCAGAAAATGACAGTAACGGGCCGTAAGTAAACGAATGTTGGAAATGAGCCCAAGAATAAATGGGCTTTGAGAAGGCCGAAAGATAACATGGGATGGAAACGGCCCAACGGAATAACGGGCTGTTAATGGGTATAAAGTGATACATTTGTTCTATATGGGCCGCCACCACGGGCCGTTAATGGGTGTAAAGTGATACACCGTGTTCATTACGGGCGCTTTCACCACGGGCCGTTAATAGGCCGAGAGTTACATAGGGCCTCATATGGAACGAAGACTTCATGGGCCATACATGGGCGGCGAAAACAATGGAAGATGGCCCGGATGACACTCTCGGGCCTAATTCAATAGGGCGAACGGGCTTTGGGTTAGCGGGCTGTAAATGGGCTATATGCGAACAGGTCGTTAACAGGCTTTCCATGGGCCGGCCCACCACCTTTTGACCAAGTCAAACGGGCCAGCCTTTTCACAGCAATGGGCCTCTATTGGGCCGTGCCACGTGTCGACGTATCATAGGCGCCTTCTGTCCAATGAGTGGATGATATCTGTCCTAGCGGTGAGCCGACACGTGTTTCCTCCAGCCAATGATGATTTTACACATGGAAAATCCCCATTGGTCGGGGCTGTTAACGGGTTATCGGATCCAAAACCCAACCCGATAGCTTAACGGTGTTCCGTTACGGTTGATGCCATGTGTCGGTCACCCTTGACAAAAGCACTTCTGTGACGCGCGATTTATCGTCATGGAAGTGGACACTTTTGTGATGATAATTTTCGTAATGTCATGGAACACTTCTCTGACGGCACGGTATGACTATCTTGATTCTCGCTCATAAATTTGTCATGGATGTACATGCATGGCAAAAAACGCGACCTACTGTGACAAACACGTATCATCACGGAAGTGTATTTTTTTGTAGTAATAGTTATGCGCAATGCATTTCGCCAACGCCTAGAGCCTAGGCGCGCTTAAGCGCTTGCTTAGGCGCGCCTTTTTTTAACTATGATTGCTATCGTGCATACTGCTTTGCTCTTGTATCACTGTATTTACTCATACAAACTTATTTTTAAATTGAAGGATCCAATTGCAACTGCAATGGCATAGCAGGTATGTTCACGCATGTTTCTTTAACAGGCTTGCTCTTATCAATAGATCTGTTGATTTCAATTTCAATTGTGTATACAGTTGACTTCTCATATCATGCACATTACTAGCATCACAACAGAGCCAATAGTGTTGTTGTACAAGTAGACCCGTGGTACCCATCTGAAATCTTGTTGTGCCGTTTAGTTTCCCACGCTTTGTATTCTTTCACTGCTGCTTTGTCTTGAACTGATATGATTTGAACCGTGTCTCTATTTTGATTTGGCAAGACAATGGAGTGACCATAGGACATAGATATATGCTTGTTTGATGCTTTTATTATGTACTAGTACTTGGCAATAGAAGACTTGGTAGTTTAATCTTGTCCACCTTACTAATGAACCTGTTCACCGAAATGAGTTTCATATACTAGTACATGCTAAACTGTTATGTGTCTGCTTGTTTCTTCTTTTAGAATGCTGACAGAATATTGGGGAAGAGTGCCTTATCAAGCAATGGTAAAGGAAGTAATGCAGATAAGGTTCAGGATAGTGACACATCCTTGTTGATCTCCAACAAAGCTGATAAAACAGCTAAGGAAGACTATCTCGACGACAGTGAGACAACCCCAAAGTCCTGTCTTGGTTTAGTATTGGAGTTAGTGGCCACTCGCTTGCACAAGCTATTCAAACTCACCGTTATGCAATCAGTTCGGTTTCTTGAGTCTCAACTACAAGCTGAAAGACATCGATCACTGTCTTTGCGACAAGAAGCGGAAGGATGCGGAAGTCCCGGAGCATTCAGATGCATACTTTCCGTGCAACAAAGCGTTGGAGGATTTTAGCGCCAAAAGGACAAAGCTAATAAGCTTGCTAAGCTTATTGTCGACATGGTGGATACCATGTTTCTTGAGCTCTTCCGTTGTTTCATTGTGCTCTTGTTTTGTCTGCCGCGTTTATTTGCACTGGTGGCCAATTTTGACGGCCGGTGTATGTAATATGCTGCTTTGTTCCCTATATTTGCACTGGTGGCGAACTTTGATGCCCAGTGGATGTAATATGTGTAATAGCGGTAATAGGCTAGCGTTAATTGCTTGCTTATTTATTTCCTTATTGTCTTGTTTAGTTGTTTGCTTGTAGTCACTGCAGTTCTTTTTCTATGTTTTTCTAGTGGCCACAATAACCTATTTTTGGAAACTAGGCCAAAATAATCATGGCAACACACGGACTGTTGTAACCATGGGCCTCCTGCGGGCCGTATGATCCATGGGCCTTCTACGGGCCGTAGGATCCATTGGCCTTCTACACGGGCCATAGGATCCATGGGCCTTCTACAGGCCGTACGATCCATGGGCCTTTTACGGGCCGTATGATCCATGGGCCTTCTATGGGGCGTATCATCATTTTGCCAATCATGGGCCGTACTATTTGTGGACAATAACGGGCCGTTTATTGGCCATATTTGATAACTCTATGAAAACAGCCCAATGGGTTTTTTCAACATGAAAATGGCCCAACGTATGAACGGGCCAAAAACGGGCCGACTGTAACCACGGGCTGAATTTGGCCCACAAGCGTAAAATGACGATGTGGGCCGTAAGTAATCGAATCTGAAATGAGCCCAAGAATAAATGGGCCCCGAGAAGGCCGAAAGATATCATGGGCTGGAAGCGCCCAACGGAATAATGGGCGTTAATGGGTATAAAGTGATACATTTGTTCATTACGGGCGGTTTACCACAGCCGTTAAGGGGCCGAGGGTTACTAAGGGCCTCATATGGGCCGAAAGACGTCATGGGCCATACATGGGCCGGAAGTTAAAACGGGCTGGAATTATATTGGACAGCCCATATGACGCTACTGGGCCTAATCCGGATAGGCCGTAAATGGGCCCTAGGATAGCGGGCTGTAAATGGGCTATATGCGAACAGGCCGTTAACAGGCTTGAAGTGGGTCGGCCTGCCACCTTTTTACCAAGTCAAATGGGTCGGACTTTTCATAGGAATGGGCCTCTGTTTGGCCATGCCACATGTCGATGTATCATAGGCGCTTTGGGTCCAATGAGTGGATGACATCTGTCCCAACGGTGAGCCGACACGTGTTTCCTCCAGCCAATGATGATTTTACACATGGAAAATCCCCATTGGTTGGGGCTGTTAACGGGTTATCGGATCCAAAACCGGACCCAATAGCTTAACGGCCTTCCGTTACGGTGGGTGCCACGTGTCGGTCACCCTTGACGAAAGCACTTCTGTGACGCGCGATTTATCGTCATGGAAGTGGACACTTCCATGATGATAACTTTTGTAATGTCATGGAACACTTCTACGACAGAGCAGGTATGACTATCTTGATTCTGTCATAAATATTTCATGGATGTACATGCATGACAGAAAAGGTGACCTACTGTGACAAACACGTATCATCGCGGAAGTGTATTTTTTTGTTGTGCAAGGACACACATGTGATTTTTCAACCAACTTTGGTGCACTTGAGCATGTGCTTGTAGTTCAAATTTGAATTATGCACATTAAATGCCTAGAAACTCAATTAATGCATAAAAAAGGCCAAACGAACCCGAAATAATTCCAAAATTTAGCACGATACTTCTATTTGGTCTAATCTGCCTGTGTAAAAATTTAAGGCGGGAGAAGGCAGTGTACCTATGTCGTTTCGCACACGGAGGTGACACGTTCCCTCTCGGAACCACAAGCCTTCTTGAGGGAAGCTCTGGTTTGCAAGAAGCTTACACCAAAGCTTGTCCCAATTTGGTCAAAAAAATTACTTCAGCATGTTGATGCCATGTCATGACACCATGCCAAGTTTCATGATTTTCAGGCGTGTTATGGATTTACAGAGATTAAAAAACCAAGTTTCTCAATCTTTCCGGCCGAGCCACGACGCCCCGATGTTTGAATTTCATACACATTTCTTGCATGGGACCTAGAAATTCACCCAAGGACACACATGTGATTTTTCAACCAACTTTGGTACACTAGAGCATGTGCTTGTATTTCAACTTTGAATTATGCTCATTAAATGCCCAGAAACTCAATTAATAAAAGGCCAAACGAACCTGGAATAATTCCAAAATTTAGCACGATACTTCTATTTTGTCTAATTTTCCTGTGTAAAAAAATTAAGGTGGGAGAAGGCGGTGTACGTATGTCGTTTCACACACGGAGGTGACATATTCCCTCTCGGAACCACGAGCCTTCTTGACAGAAGCTCCAGTTTGCAAGAAGCTTACACCAAAGCTTGTCCCAATTCCGCCAAACCATTTACCGCAGCATGTTGGGGCCATGTCATGAAACCATGCCAAGTTTCATGATCTTCAGGCGTGTTTTGGATCTACGGGAATTAAAAAACTAAGTTTCTCAATCTTTTAGGCCGAGCAACGACGCCTAGATGTTTGAATTTCATTCCCATTTCTTGCAAGGGACCTAGAAATTCACCCAAGGACACACATGTGATTTTTCAACCAACTTTGGTGCACTGGAGCATGTGCTTGTAGTTCAAATTTGAATTATGCACATTAAATGCCCAGAAACTCAATTGATGTATAAAAAAGGCCAAACGAACCCGGAATAATTCCAAAATTTAGCACGATACTTAAATTTGGTCTAATCTGCCTATGTAAAAAAGTTAAGGCGGGAGAAGGCAGTGTATGTATGTCGTTTCGCACACGGAGGTGAAACGTTCCCTCTCGGAACCACAAACCTTCTTGAGGGAAACTCCGGTTTGCAACAAGCTTACACCAAAGCTTGTCCCAATTCGGCCAAGAAATTTACTGTAGCATGTTGGTGCCATGTCATGACACCATGCCAAGTTTCATGATTTCCAGGCATGTTTTGGATTTACAGGAATTAAAAAACCAAGTTTCTCAATCTTTCCAGCCGAGCCACGACGCCGAGACGTTCGAATTTCATTTCCATTTCTTGCATGGGACCTAGAAATTCACCCAAGGACACACATGTCATTTTTGAACCAACTTTGGTGCACTGGACCATGTGCTTGTAGTTCAAATTAGAAGTATGCACATTAAATGCCGAGAAACTCAATGAATGTATAAAAAAGGCCAAAGGAACCCGGAATAATTCCAAATTTTAGCACGATACTTTTATTTGGTCTAATCTGCCTATGTAAAAAATTAAAGCGGGAGAAGGCAGTGTACGTATGTCGTTTCGCACACGGAGGTGACACGTTTCCTCACGGAACCACGAGCCTTCTTGAGGGAAGCCCCGGTTTGGAAGAAGCTTACACCAAAGCTTGTCCCAATTCAGCCTAAAAAATTACCGCAGCATGTTGGTGCCATGTCATGACACCATGCCAAGTTTCATGATTTTCAGGCGTGTTTTGGATTTATAGGAATTAAAAAACCATGTTTCTCAATCTTTCCGGCCGAGCCACGACGCCCAGATGTTTTAATTTCATTCACATTTCTTGCATGGGACCTAGAAATTCACCCAAGGACAGACATGTGATTTTTCAACCAACTTTGGTGCACTGGAGCATGTGCTTGTAGTTCAAATTTGAATGATGCACATTAAATGCCCAGACACTCAATTAATGTATAAAAAATGTTGAACAAACCTGGAATTATTCCAAAATTTAGCACAATACTTCTATTTGGTTTAATCTACCTGTGTAAAAAAATTAAGGCGGGATAAGGTAGTGTACGTATGTTGATTCGCACACGGAGGTGACACATTCCCTCTCAGAACCACGAGCCTTCTTGAGAGAAGCTCCGGTTTGCAAGAAGCTTATACCAAAGCTTGTCCCAATTCAGCCAAATAATTCACCGCAGCATGTTGGTGCCATGTCATGACACCATGCCAAGTTTCATGATTTTCAGGCGTGTTTTGGATGTACAGGAACTAAAAAAGCAAGTTTCTCAATCTTTCCAGCCGATTCACGACGCCTAGATGTTTGAATTTCATTCCCATTTCTTCCATGGGACCTATAAATTCACCCAAGGACACACATGTGATTTTTCAACAAACTTTGGTGCACTGGAGCATGTTCTTGTAGTACAAATTTGAATTATGCACATTAAATGCCCAGAAACTCAATTGATGTATAAAAATGGCCAAACGAACCCGAAATAATTCCAAAATTTAGCACGATACTGGTCTAATTTGCCTGTGTAAAAAATTAAGGCGGGAGAATGTAGTGTATGTATGTCGTTTCGCACACGGAGGTGACACGTTCCCTCTCGGAACCACAAGCCTTCTTGAGGGAAGCTCCAGCTTGCAAGAAGCTTATACCAAAGCTTGTCGCAATTCGGCCCAAAATTTTACCATGTCATGACACCATGCCAAGTTTCACGATTTTCAGGCGTGTTTTGGATTTATAGGAATTAAAAAAACCAAGTTTCTCAATCTTTCTGGCCGAGCCACGTTGCCTAGATGTTTGAATTTCATTCCCATTTCTTGCATGGGACCTATAAATTCACCCAATGACACACATGTGATTTTTCAACAAACTTTGGTGCACTGGAGCATGTGCTTGTAGTTCAAATTTGAATTATGCACATTAAATTCCCAGAAACTCAATTAATGCATAAAATGCCAAACGAACCCAGAATAATTCCAAATTTAAACACGACACTCATGTACTAGTTGCATGTTCACTGTACGTAAATGTTCTAGCAATTCAAACGACATCCTTTCCCTCTGTAACACCATTTTGTCTTTCCAAACATAATGAAAAAATCAGGTATACCACAAACAGTTTACTAGAAAGAATCATGTGGGATGCCATATACAGTATCTTAGCGCACCATCTTGTCTGGCTTATGTAGGAAGCTTCGTCGTCTATAGTCCAACGCCCCCGCTTGAACCACACTTGGCGCTAGTTTCTCACGGCACTGAGCGAAAATGAATTCCACCGCGGAAATATCTATCTCCCCGCCCCCTCCCTCCCACCAAAAGCCACATTTCCACTGTTCATCCTTGCTTTCCAAATTCAAACCTTCACTGCTGCTTACTGGCTGCTCAGCCTCCTCGTCGCCGACCCTTCTTCTTGCAGTGCCTCTCCTCGCCGGCGACCCTTCTTGCAGCGCCGCATCCTCGCCGCCGGCCCTTCTTCTTGTTGCGCGGCCTCCTCGCCCCCGACCCGTTTCCAGTTTTTGGGTCCGGGCAGTCGAAAAAAAAAATTGGTCAAAAAAAATTTCATGCCCATCCTGTCAGTTTGACCTCGGAAGAGTTTTGAGACACTCGCCATTATAGTGATTTTTCGCAAAAAAAAAGAGCAGCGCAAAAAAAACAGCGCAAAAAAAAGCAGCGCAAAAAAAAGAGCGAAAAAAAATCCTGAGTGTGCTTTTCCCTTGTTTACGTGCAGCGCCGTGATTTTGTTAGTGTTCTAGGCTCGCGTCTCTAGCACGGTCTAGCCTAGGACCAGCATAGTACCGTCGTTGAGCATTTATTCAACTTTGCATCACTGAATTGATTATTGCTGACCCTTTTTGCTACCATATTATAAGCCTTCCCAGCTCCACATACATCTACATCGTATGCTTGACTCTCCCCAGTAATCGCTCTATCCAAGCTTTGAGAGTTTTGACTACATCGGTTGCCGATCACCGCTTTGCTGCTGGGTAAGAACTGGTAAGAATTTGAGATTTGCTTGACGGATTTGTGACTGTCCACCACACCACCACCACCACTTCCTAGTAGTCTGTCAATCATATTCTTGTGTGTTTCTATTGCTGCTAACCATGGCAGGATCACAAGCCGATTTAGACCGACCGGGAGAACATGACAAACAAAGCGCTACATGATAAGTTTCAACAAATGATGAGTGGGCAGGTGAAAGATGTGCTAAATAGATTTGAAGAGGCCATGGAGAAGATAGATGGCATTGAGAAGGCGTTCAAAACAAATCTCGATAACAGGTTTAATGAATTGCTCATGCGCGTCTACCACCACCACCACCGGCTGCACTCGACGCACCTCTACAACAACAACAACGACTACCTCCACGTCGCGAAGCATCCCTTCGCCGAAGCGAGCCGTGTCCCTCTTCACTGGCCAAGCTGCTGGTGCTGCTGTTGATATACGTGGCTCCTGCTGCTGATGTGGAGGAGGATGATTATGTGAGAGATTACGAGGATGAGGTTGATCAACATCAGAACTACGTGCAACCACCAGCACCACAACCACCAGGTCGTCCACATGCAAATAATGGCAATGTTCGGGCTCCCCTTCAGGTACGAGATCATAACCATCTCCCTAAACTGAAATTGAATATTCCACCATTTGAGGGTAGATATGTTCCTGATATATATCTTACTTGGGAGTTAGAAACTGAACAACGATTTACATGTTTACAATACCACGAGGAGAGACGTGTTCTCGCTCATCGTTTGTGCTTTCACTAGCTTTGCATGTGTTTGGTGGTCTGAACATTGTAGATTATATCCTGTTCCAGCTACTTAGGCTGCTTTGAAAACTGCTATGCGTACTCGTTGGGTTCCACCATATTATCAGCGTGAATTACTTCAAAAATTGCAGCGCTTAAGACAAGGAAAAATTCGGTGAAGAATATTATCGAATTACAAACGGCTTGATTAGATGTGGTATTGTTGAGGAGAATGAAGCTATGCTTGCACGTTTTCGGGTGGATTAAATAGAGAGATTCAGACCATTCTAGACTACAAGGATTATAATAATATCACTCGATTATTCCATCTTGCTTGTAAAGCTGAACGTGAAGTGCAGGATCGACAGGCGTTGGCGCGAACTAACTTTTCTGCAGGTCGACCTTCATCATGGACACCACGTGCATCATCTACTTCCACACGTTCTGCTACACCGGCACCTCCGTCGGCTGCCACCTCCAACCGTGATACAAGAAAGAAGGCACAACCACCACTATCTGCCAAGAGCACACCTGCTGGGCCTACACAAAGCTCTTCTTCTTCCATGGCGTCAACAAGGCACACAAGTGATATTATTTGTCGTAGTTGTAAGGGAAGAGGACATTTTGCGAGAGAATGCCAATCTCAGCGTGTGATGATTGCTACCGAGGATGGTGGGTATGAGTCCGCTAGTGACTATGATGAAGAGACTTTGGCTCTTATTACACATGAAGAACACGGTGGAGATGATTACGATCATGAGACGCAATACATGGCTCTTGAAGATCTTTGACAGTATGAATGTTTATGTAGCGACCCGACCGAATGGATCAAGTCTCGTGCTCGTTGTCAACCTGGATCGATGCCGACACCACACATTACTTCGAAGGATTTATAGCAGAGTAGCAATCACACACTCATTACAACGTTGTCCAAAAGAGGACTTATTACAATAATATGGCTTAAGGCCATCTAATAACGATAACAGCGGAAGGCTCGGAAGATAAGTGAGTCCATCAACTCCATCGGCATCACAGAGTATAGAACCACGACCTAACACCTTACTCGTCGTCTGAAAAGTCTGCAACATGAAAGTTGCAGCCCGAAAACGGGTCAGCACATGGAATATGCTGGCAAAGTAACACATAGAGAATAATGAAGGGAATAAGCCTATACTACATGCATATATGGCTGGTGGTAAAGCTCTCTGATTACTGATTACGCATAAAGCTAATTTTTCCCTACTGCAAAGGAATAATTTTTTTTTAACTATCATGGTGGTTGTTAAACATTGAGAATGGTTGACAGCATCCTCAATCCCAATTAAAAGTACTCATTCAAAAAAACCCAATAATATTAATTAGAAGTAACATGTTGAGATTCACATGATATTCAAGTACTAGATACTCAAGACGTCCATAACCGGGGACACGGCTAATCATGATTAGTTTATACACTCCGCAGAGGTTTGCGCACTTTTCCCACAAGACTCGATCGCCTCCGCTTGGTTCTTGCACTACATGGTGTTTGAGAAACGGATGACCGAGACACAGTCTTTCAGAAGCACTAGCACCTTACATGTGGGTAGACCGTACCAACCTACATCCCCTACATCAGCTAGCCTACCCGTAAGAGTTCGCACAACTTACTCAACTATGCCAGAGCCCATATTGGCTTGTGGCTGCACACGGAAGTTTCCAGCTTGAATAATCTTATGATCCCTTAGAGCACGGGTGGCGGTCCAAGAAATACAGCAAATCTGATAGAAACCAGGTGCCTCAATCCACCCAGATGTGTGTTTAAGTTGCCACCTTAGATAAACCATTAATTAACAATCTCACATCTGTCATGGATATTCACTCACCCAATCCACGCTCATCGGCATAGCATGGCATAATGAGCAAACGTAGAAGTAACTCCCAAGGTTTCATAAGTAAAACAGGTAATGGGTACTACCTCAATCTACTTCCCATCCCACAATTTAATTAGATCCTAAACATGCAAGTGTTTGAGGAATAAGGCTAATGCATAAAACTGGGTAGTAGAAAAGGTATGATCAAGTGTTACTTGCCTTGCTGATGATCCGCGAAACCTAGAGACTCGAAGTAACAAGCGGCGCACTCCGGGTGATCTAACGCAGACAAACAACAAGCATACAATAAGTACTCATCTAATGCACAGGGAAATCTCGAATAAAAGATCTAACCAGAGAGTTCAACTTAAGAACCCTGGTTGCAAAAAGAATCGAATCAAATAAAGCAACGAAAGTCGAATGTCAAGAGAAAACGACTCGGTTTTAGCAATTTGAAACTAGGTCAAATTTTACAGTAGCAAAACTTTGTTTAAGTGGGTTAGTCGGAACGGCGGTTTCGAAACGAAACTCCAGGCGCTTGAATCACCTGATTCCGATAAACGAGCGAGAAAATAAACAGATTCGAAGATTGAATCGGAAATCGAAATCAGAAAATAACGGATTAAATCCGATTAAAAGAAAGACGACGAACGGTTAAACGAACGGACTTTCGTTAACAGAAACTAACCGACGAACGCGTTCATTAAAACGAACGGATCGGTGAACGTTCACTAATTAATAAAACCGACTAAATAAAATAAACCAATCTAGGGTTTTTTTTTTAGAAAACCGAACAACGAAAGAAAAACCGGACGGTTTTAGAAACAAAACCGGACCGGGGGGGTGGCGCGGTGGCTACCTCCAGCGAGGTCGCCGGCGGGGCTCCGGGGCTCTGGCGGGGCGGCGGCGGGTCGGCGGGTGGCGGCGGGTCGGGCGATGGCGGGTCGGGCGACGGCGGGCGGCTCGGTTAAGCGGCGCGGCGAGGTGAGGAGGAGAGGGTCGGCGGCTTATAAAGGAGGGGGGTGCTGCCTTGGGAGGGGGCAACGGCGGCGGCGCTGGTCCGAGCCGACTCGGTGGCGGCGGCGGGACTCCTCCCGTCTGGGGAGCGCGAGGGAGGGGGTGCTTGGGGCAATGATGGGCAGTGGGCCCTTAGCCCAAAGCGGGCGCTGCATTTTTTTTAAACAAAACAAAACAACTTAAAATAAAACTAAATGAACTCCAAATTAAATAAAATTAATTTTCCCCGACTCTTAAAAATGAGTCGAACAAAATGAATTTTAAAACGGGGCCAAAATGCATATTTTTAAAATACTCATTTTTTTCCCTAAAGCAAATAAACTTCGAAAAACCAAAATTTGATTTATTTATTAAATCTTCCTTTTTCCTAAATGTTGGGAAAGTCATATTATTCCCTCTCCAAATTTTTTTTATAGTAAAAACTTTTGAAGATAAATAAATAAATCCAAATGATCCTATTTTCAAAATTTGAGAGAACCCGAATATGAAAATAATGAAATCTCCAACTCTCTCCGAGGGTCCTTGAGTTGCGTGAAATTTTCTAGGATCGGAAAAATGCGAGAAAATATCATATGCATGATGGCTTAATGTATAACATTCCAAATTGAAAATTTGGGATGTTACAAACCTACCCCCCTTAAGGTGAATCTCGCCCTCGAGATTCGGGTTGGCTAGAAAATAGGTGAGGGTGGTCCTTGAGCAAATCTTCCTCTCTTTCCCAGGTGGCTTCATCTTCAGTGTGGTGGCTCCACTGAACCTTGCAAAACTTGATAACCTTGCTGCGAGTAACTCTACTGGCATAATCGAGAATCTTGACTGGTTTTTCCTCATATGTTAAATCATCCTTCAACTGAATTGCTTCCAGTGGCACTGTGTCTCTTAACGGTATCTCTGCTATCTCGGAATGACATTTCTTCAGCTGAGAAACATGGAATACATCATGAACTCCTGATAGTCCCTCTGGCAATTCCAGCTTATAAGCAACTTCTCCCATGCGTTGCAAAATCTTATACGGTCCAACGAAACGTGGTGCTAATTTTCCTCTAACTCCAAAACGCTTAACTCCTCGGCGGGGATACTCTAAGATATACTGCTCCAACTTCAGATTCCATCGCCTTGCGCTTTGAATCCGCATAGCTCTTCTCGTCGGACTGGGCTACCTTGAGCCTATCTCGAATCAGTTTAACCTTCCGCCGACTCCTTAATCAAATCTGGTCCAAACAATTGACGATCTCCGGTTTAGTCCCATGACAACGGTGTCCTGCATCTCCTTCCATACTGAGCCTCGAAGGTGCCATCTTCAAGCTGATTTGGTAACTGTTGTTATAAGAAAATTCTGCATACGGCAAATTATCATCCCAACTAGTTGACTCTCTCAGTCTGTCCATCAGTCTGTGGGTGGAAAGTTGTACTGAATTCCAGTCTGGTTCCCAAGGTTTCGTGCAACTGGTTCCAAAACTTTGAGGTAAATTGGGTTCCTCTATCCGATACGATACTCCTCGGAACTCCGTGTAAACACACAATTCTGGTCATGTATATCTTTGCCAATTTAGCACTGCTATAGGTAGTCTTGACTGGAATGAAATGAGCTACCTTCGTCAAGCGGTCGACTATGACCCAAATCGAGTCATATCCTGAACGAGTCTTTGGCAAACCTGTGATGAAATCCATGCCTAGTTTATCCCACTTCCATTCGGGTATTGGCAATGGTTGTAACAATCCTGCTGGCTTCTGATGTTCTGCCTTTACTCTCTGACATACATCGCAAACTGCTACATACTCCGCAATATCCTTCTTCATTCCGATCCACCAGAAAGTATTCTTCAAATCCAAATACATCTTGGTATTTCCTGGGTGAATCGAATAGGGTGAATCATGGGCTTCTTGCAAAATTAACTTCCTGATCTCCGGGTTATTTGGCACATAAACACGGTCCTCAAACCATAGGGTATCGTGCTCATCCTCACGAAATCCTTTAGCTTTTCCTTTGCTCATTTTCTCCTTTATAGAGGCAACTTCCTTATCTGCCTTTTGGGCTTCTTTGATTTTGTCCATCAGTGTAGACTGAATCTCCAATGCTGCTACATAGCCTCTCGGAACTATTTGCAAACATAGCTCTCGAAGGTCCTCGGCTAACTCATTGGGTATTCCTCCCATCATTTGGGTATTGACGTGGCTCTTACGGCTCAATGCGTCTGCTACAACGTTTAGCCTTTCCGGGGTGATAATGCAATCTCATATCATAATCCTTGATAATATCTAACCATCTCCTCTGTCTGAGATTTAATTCCTTCTGTGTGAAGATGTACTTCAAACTCTTGTGATCCGTGTACACTTCACAATGATTTCCTATGAGAAAATGTATCCATGTCTTCAACGCATGCACAACGGCTGCTAACTCCAAATCATGTGTGGCATAATTTAACTCGTGAGGTTTAAGTTGTCGTGAAGCATACGAAACAACTCTTCCTTCCTGCATAAGCACTGCTCCAAGTCCTCGACGTGAAGCGTCGCAATACACCTCATAATCCTTGGTTTGATCCGGCAATATTAATACTGGTGAGGTAACCAATCTTTTCTTCAGCTCCTGAAAACTTGCCTCGCAGTCCTCACTCCATATGAATTTGTTATCCTTCTTCAACAATTCTGTCATAGGCTTTGCAATCCTTGAGAAATTCTCAATGAATCTTCGGTAGTATCCTGCGAGTCCAAGGAAACTCAAACTCTCCAACTGTCGTTGGTGCTTCCCATTTGGTTACGGTCTCAACCTTTTGGGGTCAACTGCTATTCCTTCTCCGGATATAACATGTCCAAGAAATCCAACTTCCTTTAGCCAAAACTCACATTTGCTGAACTTGGCATATAACTGGTGTTCCCTCGCTCCAAAACCAATCGCAAATGTTCCTTATGTTCCTCTTCATTCTTCGAGAAAACCAAAATGTCATCAATGAACACCACGATTTAACTTATCCAAAAACTCCATAAACACTTTGTTCATCGGGTTCATGAAATAGGCTGGTGCGTTAGTCATCCAAATGACATAACGGTATACTCATATAGTCCATATCTCGTGGTAAACGCTGTCTTAGGTATGTCCTGCTCCCGAATCTTCAACTGATGGTACCCTGATCGTAAGTCGATCTTGGAAAACACTTTAGCTCCTTGCAAACGATCAAACAGATCATTTATCATTGGTAGTGGGTACTTGTTCTTGATTGTTACTTCATTCAATCCACGATAATCAACAACCATCCTTAATGATCCATCCTTCTTCTCCACTAACAGTACGGGTGATCCCCAAGGTGAAGAACTTGGGCGTATAAAACCTTTATCCAATAGTTCCTTAATCTGCTTCTTGATTTCCGCCAAATCCTGTGCGGGCATCCTGTACGATCGCTTTGATATTGGACCTGTTCCTGGTAAAAGTTCAATCAAAAACTCAATGTCTCTATCCGGTGGCATTCCTGGCAACTCTTTCGGAAATACATCAGGAAATTCCTTTACCACTGGTACTTCTTCCTGCACAACTCCTGATAAGCAATTTACTTGCGCTCTCCTCGGCTCGTGTCGTGATACGTACTTGATCCTTCTTCCTTCTGGTGTGGTGAGCAAAATTGACTTTGTGGTGCAATCTATGTTCCCTCCATACTTCGATAACCAATCCATTCCTAATATCACATCCAGTCCTTGGGATTCCAGAACTATTAGGTCTGAGGGAAAACATAGTGTCCAATCCTTAATGGCGATCGATCACACCATTTACTAGCCATGTATTCTGCTCCGGTGAGGTTACTAGCATGGGTGACCTAAGGGCTTGGGTCGGTAATTTGTACTTATCCACAAATCCCTTGATATGTATGAATGCGATGCACCAAGATCGAAAAGAACAACCGCAGTAAATGACTTAACCAAAAACTTACCGACATCGCATCGGGCTAGTCTTCAACCTCCTCCACATCAATGTGGTTCACCTGTCCCCTGTTGAAAGGGTTTGGCTTGTTTCGAGCTTCCATTGCCATTTCCATTCGGCCTTCGGACGATCGCTTGCATAATGCCCAGTCTTGCGGCACTTAAAACAAGTGATGTGACTCAGTCTACCTTGGATGGTGTTGACGGGTTGGTGCGGTTCTGTCCATTGCTTCCTCCATTCCGTGCTCCCATTCTTGGTGCCATTATGGTTGTGCGAATTACCTCCTCCATGGGTATGCTGAAACTGAATTCCTTGTTTAGGGGTATAACGAGGCTTCTGCTGAGCTCCAGAGTTATACTTTCCCTGTCCATACTTCCTCTTGCGGTTCTCAATTTGCTGCTGTTTTCCTTCAATCATGAGGGCTCGGTCTACCAACTCCTGGTAGTTATTGAAACTTGCTACCATCAACGGCATGCTGAACTCATCATTCAGTCCTTCCAGAAACTTCTCCCGCTTAGTCAGCATCAGTAGTAACGCTATCCGGGGCATAACGTGCTAACTTATCAAATCATCCACATCTTGTGCCAACAGTCCTTCCTCCTTGGCGTAAGTTGCGAAACTCACGCTTCTTCATGGCCATAGCTCCTGCCGAGACATGGGCAAGTCGGAAAGCTTGTTGAAACTGATCCCATGTGATGGTGTCACTGTGGTAAGTGGCTGTAAAATTTTCCCACCATGTCTGCAAGGGTCCTTCAAGCTGGTGTGCAGCAAACTTCACTTTTTCTCCATCTGCATCCCGCAGTGGTCAACTCCTTCCTATCTTGCGGAGCCAATCATCTGCTACAATCGGCTCGGTGCTTTTGGAATACACCGCGGATTCAGTCTAAGGAAACGAGTCAAGTGATCCGCAGTGGTGGTGGTGGTGGGTTGTTGTTGTTGTTGTTGCCTTGGTTCGCACCAATGTTTGAATCAAGGTGTTCTGCTGAATCAACTGGGTGATCTCTGGCGGAAAACAAACCGAGGTCGCGTCTCGAGGCATCGATGGGTTTAGAAAAGACGAGTAATTAAGAATAGAATGAGGTCTAAGGAGAAACACTACCCAAATGCACATGAGCAAATGCACCCAAAATCACTTCATTCAAATCAAACAAAGGGCTTACAACGATCTAACTATCGCAAAAGTGCGTGTACTATAATGTTTACATGGAGGTAATACTACTAGTATGTGGGGGACTACTACTAATTTGAACTGGTGGAAGACTCCATGATGTCTGCTCCAGCTTCGTCTTCAAAGTCGGGTTCACTTGGATCCGAATCGGTGTCGTCGATGATGATGTAGTTGCTTGGATAGCCGACGTGCTTGTCTTCATTCTTGAGCGCCAACTTCTTCTTGAGTTCTTCGATCTCGTACTTAAGATCGTTATTGTGTCTTGCTAGAGCTACGATCTCGTCCATGTAGTCCTTGCGTGTAGTCTTTAATTCTTCTTCAAGTTCGATTATCCTTCCCTTTGCATTCTGCAACTCTAACATATCATTGCACATCTGGTTCTCCTGGCGTCGAATGTGCTGGTTTAACTCCTGGATGAAAGCTGCAATGGATCTATCCTTCTTGGTGCTGACTATGTCCCATTGTTCATCTCGGCGTCCACAAATCTGGTAGATAGTGTCCTTGAGGTCTTCTTGATAAACTTCTCCAATGCGTCCCATGGTGATATGAGCTGCCATGCTCTTTCCTGCACTCCAGTGTTGGTGCAATCGAAAACACTATCTATAGGCTTGGTGATTGGGGCGAATGTCCTTCCGGACGTGAGCTTGAATCTTCCAGCGCTCCTCTTGAGCAGAGTGGCGTTGAAAGTCCCGTGAAACTTGGTAGTCCAATGTTCGGTACTTGGTGACTTCCTTCAAGTGAAATCCAAAAGGGTGCCTTCATCCGGTTGGGCGACTTGATCTTCGAGTCCGTCATCCTAAAGAGTAGAAAAGATGAGGAGTTAGAAAATGAGAAGAGAGTAGTGATCTATGGCTTTAACTTGTCGTGTCTCTACAATCAGCGTGTGCTCAGATACCATCTCAGAGCGACCCGACCGAATGGATCAAGTCTCGTGCTCGATGTCATCCTGGATCGAGAATGCCGACACCACACAAGATTTCAAGGATTTATAGCAGAGTAGCAATCACACACTCATTAAAGCGTTGTCCAAAAGAGGACTTATTACAATAATATGGCTTAAGGCCATCTAATAACGATAACAGCGGAAGGCTTGGAAGATAAGTGAGTCCATCAACTCCATCGGCATCACTGAGTATAGAACCACGACCTAACACCTTACTCGTCGTCTGAAAAGTCTGCAACATGAAAGTTGCAGCCCAAAATGGGTCAGACATGGAATATGCCGCAAAGTAACACATAGAGAATAATGAAGGGAATAAGCCTATACTACATGCATATATGGCTGGTGGTAAAGCTCTACGGTTACAGTTTTGCATAAAGCTAATTTTTCCCTACTGCAAAGGAATAATTTTTGTTTAACTATCATGGTGGTTGTTAAACATTGAGAATGGTTGATAGCATCCTCAATCCCAATTAAAAGTACTCATTAAAAAAAACCAATAATATTAATTAGAAGTAACATGTTGAGATTCACATGATATTCAAGTACTAGATACTCAAGACGTCCATAACCGGGGACACGGCTAATCATGATTAGTTTATACACTCTGCAGAGGTTTGTTTGCGCACTTTTCCCCACAAGACTCGATCGCCTCCGCTTGGTTCTCGCACTACATGGTGTTTGAGAAATGGATGACCGAGACACAGTCTTTCAGAAGCACTAGCACCTTACATGTGGGTAGACCGTACCAACCTACATCCCCTACATCAGCTAGCCTACCCGTAAGAGTTTGCACAACTTACTCAACTATGCCAGAGCCCATATTGGCTTGTGGCTGCACACGGAAGTTTCCAGTTTGAATAATCTTATGATCCCTTAGAGCCTGGGTGGCGGTCCAAGAAATACAGCAAATCTGATAGAAACCAGTGCCTCAATCCACCCGGATGTGTGTTTAAGTTGCCACCTTAGATAAACCATTAATTAACAATCTCACATCTGTCATGGATATTCACTCACCCAATCCACGCTCATCGGCATAGCATGGCATAATGAGCAAACGAGAAGTAACTCCCAAGGTTTCATAAGTAAAACAGGTAATGGTACTACCTCAATCTACTTCCCATCCCACAATTTAATTAGATCCTAAACATGCAAGTGTTTGAGGAATAAGGCTAATGCATAAAACTGGGTAGTAGAAAAGGTATGATCAAGTGTTACTTGCCTTGCTGATGATCCGCGAAACCTAGAGACTCGAAGTAACAAGCGGCGCACACCGGGTGATCTAACGTAGACAAACAACAAGCATACAATAAGTACTCATCTAATGCACAAGGAAATCTCGAATAAAAGATCTAACCAGAGAGTTCAACTTAAGAACCCTGGTTGCAAAAAGAATCGAATCAAATAAAGCAACGAAAGTCGAATGTCAAGAGAAAACGACTCGGTTTTAGCAATTTGAAACTAGGTCAAATTTTACAGTAGCAAAACTTTGTTTAAGTGGGTTAGTCGGAACGGCGGTTTCGAAACGAAACTCCAGGTGCTTGAATCACCTGATTCCGATAAACGAGCGAGAAAATAAACAGATTCGAAGATTGAATCGGAAATCGAAATCAGAAAATAACGGATTAAATCCGATTAAAAGAAAGACGACGAACGGTTAAACGAACGGACGTTCGTTAACAGAAACTAACCGACGAACACGTTCATTAAAACGAACAGATCGGTGAACGTTCACTAATTAATAAAACCGACTAAAAAAAATAAACCAATCTAGGGTTTTTTTTTAGAAAACTGAACAACGAAAGAAAAACCGGACGGTTTTAGAAACAAAACTGGACCGGGGTGGCGCGTGGCTACCTCCGCGAGGTCGCCAAGGGCTCGGGGCTCAAGGGCGGCGGCGGATCGGCGGGTGGCGGCGGGTCGGGCGATGGCGGGTCGAGCGACGGCGGCGGCTCGGTTGGGCGGCGGCGGGTGAGGAGGATAGGGGGGTGCGGCGGCTTATAAAGGAGGGGGGTGCTGCCTTGGGAGGGGGCAACCGGCGGCGGCGGGTCCGAGCCGACTCGGTGGCGGCGGGGGACTCCTCCCAAGGGAGCGCGCCTTGAGGAAGGGGTGCTTTGGGCGGGGTGGGCACTGGGCCCTTTGCCCAGCGGGCGCGCATTTTTTAAAACAAAACGAAACAACTTAAAATAAAACTAAACGAACTCCAAATTAAATAAAATTAATTTTCCCGACTCTTAAAAATGAGTCTAACAAAATGAATTTTAAAACGGGCCAAATGCATATTTTAAAATACTCATTTTTTCCCTAAAGCAAATAAACTTCGAAAAACCAAAATTTGATTTATTTATTAAATCTTCATTTTTCCTAAATGTTGGGAAAGTCATATTATTCCCTCTCCAAATTTTTTTTTATAGGAAAAACTTTTGAAGATAAATAAATAAATCCAAATGATCCTATTTTCAAAATTTGAGAGAACCCGAATATGAAAATAATGAAATCTCCAACTCTCTCCGAGGGTCCTTGAGTTGCGTGAAATTTTCTAGGATCGGAAAAATGCGAGAAAATATGATATGCATGATGGCTTAATGTATAACATTCCAAATTAAAAATTTGGGATGTTACAGTTTAGTTGATCAACGTGTTTTGAGTGTGTAGGTTACACAAACTGAGCAAAATCAGAGGCATAACTTGTTCCATACAAAGGGAGTTGTGAAGGAACGTTCTATTCGCGTCATCATAGATGGAGGGAGCTGCAACAACTTGGCTAGCATGGATATGGTGGAGAAGCTTTCTCTCACCACAAGACCACATCCACATCCTTACTACATCCAATGGTTCAACAACAGCGGCAAGGTTAAGGTAACACGTACTGTTCGTGTGTATTTTAGTATCTCTACATATGCTGATTATGTTGATTGTGATATGGTACCTATGCAAGCATGTTCCTTATTACTTGGTAGACCATGGCAATTTGATAAAAATTCTGTACACCATGGTAGAAACAATCAGTATACTCTTGTTCACAAGGATAAAAATATTACTTTGCTTCCTATGACTCCTGATTCCATTTTGAAAGATGATATTAATAGATCTAATAAAGCAAAACAGGAGAAAAATAAGAGTGAAAATCAGATTGTGGCAAATGAATTTAAGCAACAAATGAAGCCTAATAATAAACCATCTAATGTTGCTTCTGAAATTAAACTGAAAAGTGCATGTTTATTTGCCACCAAATCTGATATTGATGAGCTAGATTCTAGCAAATTTGTTTGCTATGCTTTTGTGTGCAAAGAGGCATTATTTTCATTCGAGGACGTGCCTTCCTCTTTGCCCCTGCTGTCACTAACATTTTGCAGAGTTCGCCGACGCCTTCCCACAAGACGTGCCACCGGATTACCACCTATTCGAGGGATTGAGCATCAAATTGACTTAATTCGGTGCATCGCTACCAACCGCGCACCATACCGCACCAATCCGGAGGAGACGAAGGAGATTATGCGTCAAGTCATGTGAGCTGCTCGACAAAGGTTATATATGCGAATCTCTTAGTCCTTGTGTTGTTCCTATTATACTAGTGCCTAAAAAGGATGGTACGTCACAGTATGTGTGTTGATTGTAGAGGCATTAATAATATTACTATTCGTTATCGCCATCCTATTCCTAGGCTAGATGATATGCTTGATGAATTGAGTGGCTCTACAATATTCTCCAAAGTTGATTTATGTAGTGGATACCATCAAATTCGTATGAAATTGGGAGATGAATGGAAAACAGCATTTAAAACTAAGTTTGGATTATATGAGTGGTTAGTCATGCCTTTTGGGTTAACTAATGCACCTAGTACTTTCATGAGATTAATGAACGAAGTTTTACGTGCTTTCATTGGACGATTTGTGGTAGTTTACTTTGATGATATATTGATTTATAGCAAATCTTTGGAAGAACATTTGGAACATTTACGTGATGTTTTTAATGCTCTACGTGATGCACGTTTGTTTGGTAACCTTGGGAAGTGCACCTTTTGCACCGACCGAGTATCTTTTCTTGGCTATGTTGTTACTCCACAGGAATTGAAGTTGATAAAGCCAAGATTGAAGCTATTGAGAGTTGGCCGCAGCCCAAAACGGTCACACAAGTGAGGAGTTTTCTTGGACTCGCTGGTTTCTATAGGCGTTTGTGAGAGACTTTAGCACCATTGCTGCACCTCTCAATGAGCTTACAAAGAAGGATGTGCCTTTTGTTTGGGGTACCGCATGTGAAGAAGCCTTCACGGTATTGAAAGATAAGTTGACACATGCTCCTTTACTCCAACTTCCTGACTTTAATAAGACTTTTGAGCTTGAATGTGATGCTAGTGGAATTGGATTAGGAGGTGTGTTATTGCAAGATGGCAAACCTGTTGCATACTTTTCTGAAAAATTGAGTGGGCCTAGTCTGAACTATTCTACTTATGACAAAGAATTATATGCTCTTGTTCGGACTTTAGAGACATGGCAACATTATTTATGGCCCAAAGAATTTGTTATACATTTTGATCATGAATCTTTGAAACATATTAAAAGTCAAGCTAAACTGAATCGTAGACATGCTAAATGGGTTGAATTGATTGAGACTTTCCCTTATGTCATTAAACACAAGAAGGGTAAAGAAAATGTTATTGTTGATGCTTTGTCTCGTCGCTATACTATGCTTTCACAACTTGACTTCAAAATATTTGGTTTGGAGAAAAGCTGAGTTAATAAGGAAAACATTGTATAATGCTTAAAACTTTGGAGATAATAGAAAAATGTTGGGGAATCTTGTTTTTAATTTGCTAAATGGTTTCCAATTTAAATCAAACTAATAAGTTGTGGCCTTTTGAAAAATTGTAATGCTTAAACTTGGTGCCGATTTTGGGGTTGTCCCATTTCTTGGAGAAGTTATTTTGAGGAAAGAGCTTCCTGAATTATTTAAAAAATGGGGCATAAAAGTTAACCCAAGGAACATTTGGCCTTATGATGCCCCAAAATTTTTTGTTTTGGGATTAAGTTAGAAAATGTGCTGCCAAAGGATCTTTGTTTTGTTACAAATGAAGGGGCCAATGGAAAAAAGTAATTGGGCAAGTTCGATGGGAATTTGGTGAGAAAAAAATTAAATGATATTCATTTAAACCCTTGAGTGCAGATTGGGGTTAAAGTCCACTTTAAATTGCCATGGCTATTTGGTGGGAATTATTGGTCGGCCCGAATTTAAATTTAAGAAGGGAGATGATGGGGGAAACAAAATTGGTTTACCCCCCCAAGGGCCCCAAAATTCCCTCCTCTTCCCCAATTACCCCTTAGGGCGTCGTTTGATTTGGGTTTGTTTAGTCTTGTACAAATCCTTTTGGTTCAAGAGGAAAAGGCTCCCCCAATTAATAAATTTTTTTTTCCAAATAGGCCTTACCTTGGGCAAGGGCCCTTGGGGAGGCCGGGTTCAACCCTGGAAGTTGGTTTGCGAGGGAGGAGTTACGTGTGTCGGATTAAGCACCCAAAGGATAGCCCCTTCCCGAAAATACATTTGCCCTATAATTTCTTCCATAGTTTTAGGTGGTCAAAACCAAATAGTGGCCATATTTCATCTTGATGGAACCATGTGGGGGAAACCAAGATGTTTGTTGGGGAAGGGCAAGTTCTTCTCTCATAAATACCACCCTAGAAGCCTAGATGGGTTGTTTTAGAAAAAAAGGTACGCCCTACAACACCTCCTCCTTTGGTGGTTCCCACCCCCAAAGGGTCAAGACCACCTTCATTAATTGGGGGTTTCTCTTAATTTCAATCATGAATTTAGTTTCTTCCTTTTCCTTCTTTGGCCGCAAAACCAGGCCCGTGGTCGAAGGGATGGCCCTTGCTCGAGTTTGTTTGGTTTGTATGAGGTCCATAGTCCACCCGTGGTCGTCTCCAAGGTTTACTCCCCCAAGGGCGAAATAAGGCACCCTCGCCGAAGGGACCCTTGCTTATATTCAAATCACTCATGGGGTGGGGTGAGTGCAAAGAAACCAAAATTGGCAAAATTCAAATTTGTTGGACTTGTGGGGGTTGCTCTTTCCACCATGAAGGTTTTTTGGGGGGCGGGTAATCGTGGCCGCTCAAAATTGGACTTGGCCCAAATGGAAGAAAAAGAGTAGGGAAGTTGGTTAAATTGAAATCCCACTTGGTTCATTACCCTTCCCCTTTTGGTGTTCACTATCCTCAATGTGCATTTCTTTGTCAAATGGGGTTTTGGAGTATTTTATCCTCTTTATGGGGGGTGTTTGCCTTCCTCACAAGGAAATGGGGAAAAAAAACTCAAAATGATTTAATGTTAAGTGGTGATTCCTCTTTAACTCCAATTGGTAAATCTTGTCAATTCTCCCTTCCAAAGGGATGGTGGGCTCGGTGGGTGTGCCTTTGTAAAATGGGTCAATAATGTTGGAAAAACCTTTCTGGTGCAATGAAAGAAATTTCCAAACCCCGTGTAAATGGGGTTGAAAAGGAATGAGCCAAAAGTGGAATCCCGAACTTGTGTTGCAAACTCAAGAAGGCGAGATGATTGTCAAAAGCGGATGCCTTGGACAACCAAAGATGCAAAAGTATGGTTTTACCCAAGATTTGTGTTGGTTGGTGTTTTCTCGGTCCTTTGGTAACTATGAAGTTTTCTTGGCTTCAAGCTTTTGCCTTCTTTTCGCAAAGTTACTTTTTTGCCCTTGAAATGAAAAAGAAGAATTGTGTTGGGGCCACCGGGTGAATGTATCCAAGTGATCCAATTGGGTTGTTCGGAATGTAGTTGTCCACTTTGGTAATGTTTGGGATTCAACCCGATTGCCGTAAACCGAAATTTGGGCCCCGTTTTGGTGGTTAATGGCCCGGCCGTTTGTCTTTTGGCCCGAATGAAATCCTGCATCCATAAAGAACCGGGGAATGTATGGAAAAGGGAAACTAGGGACAAAATGAACCTCAATGTTGAAGGGTGGAATCGGGGTAACCTTTGGGTAAAAGGGAATGGGCCTTTTGGGGCCGGGATCCTGTCAACTACATTTCCCAAGGGAAAAAGGCAATGTAAACCCCTCGGTTTTGGAGGTAGTTTGGCACAAATGTGAAAGGGTTAGGATATATGGTTGGAAAAATACTAATTTCCCCATAAGGAAACCAAGGTAAACAATAGGTTGTGGCCCACATGAAACAACACACAATAGGAATGGTTCAACAGGATACAACAAAATTGATCAAAATTTTTCAACTCAGGGGAGGTAGCATGGGTCTCATAAACATTAAACAACGTCAAACCATGGGAAGCAAAATTAATTGACTCTATAAATGAAAATTAGAAGCCGCTTCCAAAGATCCCAAGGGTAAAATCTAGGTGAAATAAAAGCTAAGCGTAAATCCTGCCTCTTTTCTTGCAAAAAACTAAAATGGCAAACTATCAAATGACCCCAAGATTACATGGTAATCTTGCATCTTTAACAAAGGGGTGGTGGGTTTAATGGGAACCATTTTTGGTATTTGATGCAAGAATTTTTGATGGGGCCCTCCACAATTCACCAATAATTTGGTCCGCCCCATTCCCTAAGAACACCATCCTAGCACCCCTTATTTGCGATTTTAATTTTCCCGCGAACTTCAAAGGAAGTTTCCACAGGTATTAATAATATTTTGGGGGACCTTTGCCTTTGCCCTTCCACCGTAATGTGTATCCCCTTAGCCTTTGGTGAGAAGACCCCGGTAACCAAAAGCCTATGGGTTTACCTATTGGCCACAAAGGGACCGGTCATGTTCACCCCCAAGCATGTTGGGGTTCCCGCCCCCAATGGTGATTGGCAACCCCCTTTGGGCCTATTTAAAGACTAGGGGCCAGGAACATCAACCCTAAAACCGAAAAGGAACTCCGGATCAGGTTGAAATTCGGAAAAGACCTGAGGAGAGTGTTCTGGTCAAAAACAATGTTTAAGGGCGGCTTTGAGCCCCAAGACTCCAAGGTTGAACCCTTTACCAAATGTGAACACATGCTCAAAATGGCAACAAACCTCCAATTCCCCATAAGAGCCAACCAAGGGGGATAAAACAACTAAGGTGGTCGGGTCCCCCACCTGCATTTTCATCATTTCCAATCGGTATGGAAAATTTCCTACCCCAAAAGATAATTTATTTCCTAAGCTAAAAAGGGGAAGGCGAGGGTATTACAAGAACAAGGGGTTTTTTTGCAACCAAGATAAATAGCCATCGGGCTGGCGGATCTCTAGCGACGGCGGTCGGGGAGGAGCTTGGTGAAGGCAGTGCAGAGTGTGCTAACGCTCGGGGCTGGGTCTTCTGGATGAATCAGACCACGGCGGAGCTCTGGGACACGATGGTGAGGCGAGGCGGTGACGGTGGCCAGGGCAGCAGCGAGCAGTAGCGACGAGCGCGCTCGGTGGTGAGAGGGAGAGAGAGCAGAGGAGGGGGACGAGCTCAAGAGAGAGTGAGAGGGGGTCAGCGGGATCGTGACGACACGGGGAAAATCGTCCACACGTCCAGGGCTCGTCGGCAAGAAGGAGCTGGCGCAGAGCGCGTGGGCGCGCACGGCGGCCACACACCCTCCTGCCCACTGGCAGGAGGTTGAAGACGGTGGAGGGCCTGGTGGGCTGGGCCAGCAGTGCCAGGCCAGGTGGGCTGCAGGTAAGCCAAGTAGGTGGCCCAGGTGAGTCCTTTCTCTCTCTTTCTAATTCTGTTACAGTTTTCTGTTTATTCTGTAATTTTTAGGGCTTTATTAAAAATACTTAAACAGACACAAAAATCATGAAACTGCACAATGCCACTGGTTGGAATATAACCAACAGCAAACATTTTAGTTTATGATTATTTGAGCATTTAAAATATTTAATAGCATTTAAATGCCCAAATGCAAATAAAGTATGATTTAATCCAGAGCCCAAATATGTCATGGAAAATGTGCATCACCTCAGTTCTTGTTTCCAAAGATTTTCCAAGAATGGTGAACATTTTTTAAAGCCATTTGGAATTACTGGAAATATTTTGGTTGAACCTAGTGAATTCCTTAATGCTATGGTTTAGGCAATCCCCATTTCAAGTTTCTGAGAATTTTAAACATGATGCACACATGAAGGGCTAGCCTAGAGCATACCAGAACTAGGGATGTGATAGCTCACCCCTACTAAACAAGAATTTGTCCCGAGATTCAAGTCGTGAGGTAAGAAGTCAGAGGGGTCACAAGCTAACACGATCTTCATGATCCAAAAGCCCTTTTCGAAGATGTTGATTTATTGCTCCAATTGATTTTGACGTCTTTGCTTTTGAGATCTTCATGAATTGATCTCCTTGAAGATCGAGCATTGAGGATCAACTCATGGAGTGAGACATTAGATCAACTCTTGAGCTGAGACTCAAACACATACGTCGAGAGAGGTGGATAGTAACAGATGATGAGGGTTAAATTTGGTAAGCACAACGCTTAAGTAAGATGGTGCAAGGTTTCAGAGTAGCGAGGAATAATTGCCATGATTCCATAACGGGGCACCTTAGATAAGGTGACTCATAGAATTATTCCCTCAAGTGGCAAAAAGGAATTACTTTTGATACATAGATCATTGGAACTCTTTTCACCAGCATGAGGCAATTTACGAATGATCGTTTGATGGAGTTCGGAGAAATGGCATACTCAGATCAGAAGGGAAACTATGGTTATAGAACAACTCGGCAAACGGGAGGCACATCCCAATTGATACCGAGGATATAACCTAGTGACTGAGTGTGCTCTCAGGAACTTGAGCATTCCGTACTCATCAAGGTTTTACCAGCATCCGTTGCAAGGATCCTGGCAACACGACATACTACCATGATGACTAGTGATGGATGATGCAGATACAAAAGAAGATAACACCTACTCAGACTTCCCCTTAGCGAGGCTAAGGAAACAAAATATGTATGATCGACCGAGAGACATTTAGCACTCCGCTTCTAATGTTCTCCTTGATGTGCTAGCGTAATCCATTCATAGATATGGTTTGATATCTAGAACATCAAGTAAAAGATCGGACTTCGGAAACACAATAATCCATAAGGAACAACTATTGGAATAAATTCTACGAGATCCTTATGGGGAGGTGGCCGACTTTCTCAATCAAGATACTACATTAATAAGTCTTCTGGTTGGGTGTGTTGGCCACAACATCCACTTTACCGGATTACAGGGAGACCAATATTATAGTTCTTGGGAAACGTTCCAACCATCATATCTTCCTGAGATTCAGATCTGGTTGGTGTCAGAATAATCCAGACTCATCGAGTCTAGAAGATAAATGAAAGTTTGCAACACAAATCGACGAGATGGCGTTGCAAGATTCTCGGGAAATGAGCTACGGTAGTAAGCTCCAAAATATGAGCTGGTTCTGCTACAAGCATGTGAACACGATGTCCCAGACAAGCATGGTCACCTGGTAGTCTTACAACGAAACACTACCGAGTTCAGGTGGGGAACCATCGACAAGGATATCAAAGTCTCCACGCGTGGAAGTCCAAAGGATTAACCTTAGAACAGACTCCATTTTTCTTGAACAAGTCAATCAGTGGCTTGGTGTGCTAGGGATACATATAGAATGAAGGTTGCAAGTCTCCAAACCATAGAATACTTTGCACATATGCATGACTGACTTGGGATGGTTCCAGAGGAAGCAAAAACAATCTTTCTGAGATCCACGGCGGCAACTTACATCAAATGTACGTGAATTAGAGGAAGTCACTTCTTTCATCCAACATATGCTTCATGAACGGGACATGAAGATAATGCTTATAGAAGCTTCCAACACTAGCTTAATGTTCAACAAAATCATGGAGGAGATAAGGATGTTGTCGATGGGCTCAACAATAATTCATCCAGATTCCCATGGAGATGGAATTCCATAACTATGTGAACAAGGTGATAGTATTGGTCAGACCCAAAAGATATAATTGTGTATGCTCGAGGAAAATCCACGAGTAAGACAACATTACGAATATTGTTGGTTCTGATTTGATTTGACATTAGCCCATACTCAAATCAAAGAGACAATAGCACCGACAATTGATCACGAGGATCAATTGATGAAGATGTCATCTTTCTTCAACACACACACGCACACACACGCACACACACATACACACACACACACACACAGAAGATATCCCTTAGAGATGAACTAAGTTAAGCAAAGGTTTTACCTTCCAACTCTCCAAGTTGTTGTCTAGCTCAACCAACTAGCTCAGGGATATCCAACACAGATTCTTGGAGAAAGGGTGGTTTACAGGAAAACCATTTGATCACGAGCTCAACATAGCGATCAGGTGACAACCTGGTGATACTTCCGAGAAGATATTCGGAAAATCACGAACCACCGATATGTTACTAATCTCGAGAACAATCTTGCTTTTCAAGGCAAGACGATATGATCAACAGAGCAAGGGTTTGACAATATCCTAACTCATTGATCGAAGAGTGCACCAGAAATAAGGACTAGGTAGCACGATCAACCTTAGGGTGATGATTTAATAACCAACAAGCTAAGAATGAGATTATTGTCCATTTAACTACCAAGCAATAGAGTTGCTAGGAGTATAGATTTCACAGATCATAATTCACCTGTCGGCATTCCGATTGCAACAGCACGGAAAACTGAGGAATGAGCAATGATGGCAAGAGGTATCACTACGTCAAGAATCCATAAGAGAAGATGTAATCCTCATGACATTCCTGACATAAAGTGGGTAATACTTCAGGGTAGGACAGAACAAAAGTTGGGTTGGCATTTTGATCTGCGAGGTACAACTACTTGATCCAATCCTGGAAATGGATGATATACTAGAGTTTGTTTCTCCTAGTCATTTCGGATAGAATGGATTGACGGACCACAAGGGTAATAGGCATCGATGAACGAATGCACGCATACTCTTGACTATCAATTGTTAGACGAGGGTCAGAATACAACTGAAGAGGGACAACCCAAGGAAAATATGATTTTCTGAGTTGGGGATGCATAGATTAGTATGTCGAGCAAAGCTCAACATTTCTTCTGGATAACCCATGCAGAAAGGTAGAACTGACAGATTCACAATGTAGAATGGAGAACTCATTAAGAGCACTCTGGTTGTGATCTTTTGGTTCAAAAGAACTTCTGCCATAAGCAGTTCATGGTATTTGGAAGAAGAGAATACCACGGACCTCGAGGACTAACACAAAGATTACTAGTAACCTAAAGGAACTAGCAAACACTATGAACATGAAGTAAGTAGGGTGAATCTCGGGTTCAAGAACCCAGGAGTAGAATACCTACTAACTAATAACATCACGAGATGCTTTCGAGAATGATGGCCAGAATCATCACACCGGGAACACAAAAATGGCTAGATTACTAGGTGACTCTCTAAGACATCTAGGGTCATAATATAGTTTCAACATATATGTCGAGGCAATGGAGTACCTCAACACACCGATTAATGTGCTTAATCTGGCCCAAAGGAACATCGAGAATGGAAGGAAAGGATTTGCAAATGCATCAGACTATTTGGAAACCTGGGATGACTCGGACAGCATAACGGTTGTAAATGCTCAAAAAGATTGGGACATTCTGTAAAAATGGTGGCATAACCACTCAGAATCATGATATCAAGGTTCCGAGATCAACTGTCAACATACTGAAGTAGTAGAAACTGAACTGAGGCTTGGGACGAACAATCCTATAAGATTATACAGATTAGTAACACGTGAACCTGATAGAAAGAATAGAAAGCCTAGTTCCTTAACCCCGTAGGAAAGATAGGATGACTAAGATCAGAAGGGCATAAGGTAAAGGAGTAAAAAGAGCCTTACGTTCCATCCCACAATCAATTCCCTTATATAACTAAAGAATTTCTAGACTCAACTTCGACCAGTTTGGCTTGGTAATCCTACAGGTAGCCAGGCTCTGATACCAAAGCTGTCAGGACCCCGATTCTAAGTCACACCGATCTAGCCTGTAACACCTCATATCACTATGTGGCCTCACACACGGTATTCCCGCGGGTGTCGCCTTACCATGGCCCGGGACCGTTTGCGTCTTTTGGCTCACGTATATGATAGTGTCTCTAGCATCCATATGACAGAGAACCCGGGCCGACATGACTAGTCGTGAACCCATAGTGGCACTAACTTACAGGGACAGGCATACATGAACCAACATCGAGCATGTCGGTCAGCAGCGTGCCAATCCGGGCTGTAGCACTGGGCTAAAAGGACTCCGGGAACCTGGGCTGTAGCAGGCTAGGCAGGACTCCGGATGTCACCGCGTGAAATTTCCCCGAAGGACAGACACATGAACGAAGTGAATCACATGCCGCCACCAAGTGTTTGGAGCAGTAGTGCTGGGCTAGCAGGACTCCAGTGAACCGGGCTGTAGCGGACTACTATGGCTCATGGAAGCACAAGACTACATTTCCCCATAAGAGAGGCTACCAAGGATAAACAACTAGGTTGTCAGATCCCACACATACCAAGCATTTCAATCATACACACAATATGCTCGATATGTGTAAATACAACACGGAATCACAACAAAACTCTACGACTCAAAGTATTTATTCATTAGGCTCTGAGGAGCGAGATATTACAAACATGGGTCTCATGACGCAACATTCAGAGCATACAAGTCAAAGCACATGCGGAAGCTTAAAATGTGTGAGTACAGACATCTATAAATGAAAAAGGCTGAGAAGCCTGACTATCCACAAGACCCTCCCAAGGGTACAAGATCATAGCTGAGGTAACAAGCTAAACGTCGAAGTCCACGCAGAACTACTAGCGAGACTGAAGTCTCTCTGCAGAAACATAAAATAGGCAAACGTGAGTACAAATGTACCCAGCAAGACTTACATCAGAACTAACTACATATGCATCATTATCAACAAAGGGGGTGGTGGAGTTTAACTGCAGCAAGCCAGCTTTGACTTGGTGGTTGTCCTGAACTATGACTGCAAGTGACTCTTTTGAGGTGGCGCACACGAGTCCACATATTCACCATATGAATACACCACTATGGATCCGCTCCCGTCTCCCTACGAGAACACCATCCATAGCACTCACGCTTATCTTGCGAGTTTTAAAGTATCCACTTCCACTTGTCTATGAACTATACAGGCAACCCAGAAGTCCTTTACCGCGGACACGGCTATTCGAATAGATGATGTTAACCCTGCAGGGGTGTACTTCTTCACACACGCTCTCGCCACTTACCACCATGTACACATCGTGTATCTCGGCAACCTTCAAGCGGAAGCCTGGTGATGGAGTCGGCCACGACCTGACTAACCACACAAGTCTCTTGTCCAGGTTTATCGCCTATTCGGGTTCCATTCGCAAGGAGATCCGGCCGGGGTGTCTCTCACGGCCCCAAACGATGTGTCCAGGGTTCCAAAGCCCACCATCCGAGTTCCACTAGGTACATCGGGCCACTGTGCCTAGTCTATCCCAAGCCCACCTGTACCGGGTGCCACTTGGTAGACTACTAACACTACCTACAAACACCAGAAACTAGTTGCAACTCCTGGACAGAGATCAGGTTAATTAATAAGTCGAGAGGGGCACTTAAGCATTCTAATGCATGGTAGTAGATGTTCATGGATCACAAAGAAAGAACTCAGTTCCTGAGGACGGCTTCAATGAGACAACCCACCATGTACTCCTACATGGCCTCTCACCGATACCTTTACCAAATCGTGATCACACACTTAGCTCACAACAATAGGACAAGTTCATACACCTCCAATTCATCGCTGATGAATCAGACCTGACTCAACTTTAAGCAGTAGCAGGCATGACAAACAAGCATGAATGAGTAGGCACATCAGGGCTCAAACAACTCCTACTCATGCTAGTGGGTTTCATCTATTTACTGTGGAAATGACAGGTCATGCAGAGGAAAGGGGTTCAGCTACCACAACATGTAACAGATGAATCGTTGTTGTACTAATGCAGTAAAAGAGAGCAGGAGCGAGAGAGTGGGATTGTATCGGAATGAACAAAGGGGTTTTGCTTGCCTGGCACTTCTGAAGATAATATAGTTCTTCATCGGTGTCATCGAACTCATCGCTCGATCGTCGCTCATCGAGAGGGACAAACACCGCAACACGTAAGAAACACCATCAATGCAATGCACAATATGATGCATGATCATGACATGGCAATATGCTGTGGTTTGGGTTAATGCAACTAGCAGCAGGTTAAATGAAGTTGGTTTGAACCCTAGGTTCAAATTTAAACTCCATATGTGAAGGTTTAAATGCCATTATAAGATTTGGCCTAAACAGCAGCCCTAAGTTGTTCTATCATGCATGAATATGCTACAGATGGATAGACTGGATTTTTCTGATCATTTTTCATATATAACTTATTTCATTCTGAGCTACGGTTGATTTTCTATGATTTTTAGAAGTTTTGGCAATTTTCTGGAATTTCCTGTAAAAGAATAAATCCAGAAAAAGAGTTACTGCGTCAGCACTACGTCACTGTGACGTCAGCAGGTCAACGGGGCGGTCCAGGTCAAACTAACCAGTGGGTCCCGCGTGTCAGTGTCATCAGTCTAACTAATTTTTAGTTAGTCCTAATCCTAACTTAATTAGCAGGTGGGTCCCATTTGTCATAGACCCAGAGGGGTCAAACTGGGCCCACCCGGGGTCAACTCGGTCAGCGGGGTCAAACCTGCCGGCGCTGAGTCACCGGCGAGGCCGAGACGGCAGGGAGCGTCGGGAACGCTGCTCCGACCACGGTTCGATGCGCGGGTGGTTTCTACGGGTAGCTGGCGGTGTGGCGCATCCAACGGCGGTGGGTGGTGCTGGGGTGGCCGGGAAAGACGACGGCGTCGAGCCGGGCGGCGGCCGGAGCTCGGGTGTTCGCGGGACCGGTGCTGCGGGGTGCAAACGAGTGCAGCGTGGCGCTGGGAAGACTCTACGTGTGGCAGTGAGCATGTTGGGCGCACGCCCGGGACCAAATGGTCACCGGAGCGTCCCCGGCGACGAGCGCAGGCGGCGGCGCGTGCGGGTGAACAAGGTGCAGCAGCTACGGCGTGCGAGAGAGGGAGTAGAGAAGGGAAGCAGGGGCTGTAGCTCACTGCGGTTGCGACGAGGCGAACGGCGAGCTCGGGGAGGGGCCGGAGCAAGCGGGGCGGCGAGGCGGATCTCCGGCGACGGCGGTCGGGGAGGAGCTCGGTGAAGGCAGTGCAGAGTGTGCTAACGCTCGGGGCTGGGTCTTATGGATGAATCAGACCACGGCGGAGGTCTGGGACACGATGGTGAGGCGAGGCGGTGACGGTGGCCGGGGCAGCCGCGAGTAGCGGCGACGAGCGCGCTCGTCGGTGAGAGGGAGAGAGAGCAGAGGAGGGGGACGAGCTCGAGAGAGAGTGAGAGGGGGTGAGCGGGATCGTGACGACACGGGGAAAATCATCCACGCGTCCAGGGCTCGTCGGCAAGCAGGAGGTGGCGCGGAGCGCGTGGGCGCGCACGGCGGCCACACGCCCTCCTGCCCACTGGCAGGAGGTTGAAGACGGTGGAGGGCCTGGTGGGCTGGGCCAGCAGTGCCAGGCCAGGTGGGCTGCAGGTAGGCCAGGTAGGTGGCCCAGGTGAGTCCTTTCTCTCTCTTTCTAATTCTGTTACAGTTTTCTATTTATTCTGTAATCTTTAGGGCTTTATTAAAAATACTTAAACAGACCCAAAAATCATGAAACTGCACATTTTTGGTCCAGCAGCAAACACTTTAGTTTATGATTATTTGAGCATTTAAAATATTTAATAGCATTTAAATGCCCAAATGCAAATAGAGTATGATTTAGTCCAGAGCCCAAATATGTCATGGAAAAATGTGCATCACTTCTGGTTACTGTTTCCAGCATTTTCCAAGAATGATGAACGTTTTTGAAAGCCATTTGGAATTACTGGAAATATTTTGGTTGAACCTAGTGAATTCCTTAATGCTAGGGTTTAGGCAATCCCCATTTCAAGTTTCTGAGAATTTTAAACATGATGCACACATGAAGGGCTTGCCTAGAGCATACCAGAACTAGGGATGTGACAAATGGTGCCGACAATACTCAATGGCTAGTCTTGATAGGCAAGTGATGCAAAATGGGCTAAGGGGTTAACAATGTAATGGCAAGAATGTACAACGAAGGGATACCACGATACCAAGATGATATAGAGGTTGTCATTCTTGCTTACGGTTAGGGTGTCAAAATGGTGAAATGGTCGATGTCGAATCCTTGTCGAAGGTGAGCGACGGTGTTGTCGATGTCGAACCGTTCCTAGTTAGCCGAAACACCCTATGAAACGGAAAAAAACCGCAAACTCAAAATCTCAAAGGAAAATGTCAAATGGTGGTAGCGGAATGCGTTGGTGGTTTCGGAGTTAGCAATGTGGAAGTGGTGGGGGTGGTTGATGACGAAGGAACCGACCCTAAGTAGCCGAAACAACTTAGGAGACTCAAGTCACCACTCAAGCAACCACAAATGCTATATGGATCAAAATTGGGTTAGGTTGCGGAAAGCTATATTGGTTTGGCGGATGATATGGTGGGTGGCCTATGCAAAGATGCCAAAATGCCAAAACAATTTTATGGAGTCAAATGGTACTGGAACCTATCTAGATGGATGGGGGATGTCAATAGCTACTCAACGAGCTAAAGAACGTCAAAATCAGACTCCGGGAGTGAAAGTTATGGCTGAAACGGTGTTTGGAAGTGGGCTGAAAATAGGGGGTGCGGATGCCCGGTGGTCGGGGGTGCGGGCACCTGGGGTGGTCCGGGGCAAACAGCCTGGGGGTTCGGGGTGCGGGCACCCGGGGTGGTCAGCGGGGATGCACGGGGGTCCGGGTGCCCGGGATTTGAGGTCCGGTGCCCGGGGGTCGCGGATTTGGGTGGAAATTTTTGGAGAAATGGAAGAAATTGGTGGATTTCATGGAGGGAAAGGTAGGGATGGATGGTGAATGCTAGATCCACTTGAAACCAAGCAAATACATGGATCAAATCCAACAAAACCTCATCAAACCAACAAATCACAAAAAAAATTGGGGCTATTTTTGGTGTGGAATTTTCGAAATTGGGGAAGAACACAACAAAATTAGGCTAGAGAACAAGAAGTGGAGCTCAAATTTTGTGAGAAACCATGGCTCATGATACCAAGATGTTGTAGGGTGGAACCCTAGATGGAGATCTTTCATGAATTGGAGGGGAAATCCCCAAGAACATGAAGAACACCAAGAACACAAGAGAGGGAAGCACTCAAATTGACTAGGTCCAATCACGCATATGCTAGATCCGAGAACACACAAGAGGTCACAATGATCCAAGGACAACAAAAGAAATATACAAGGTAACTAGTTCATCCCAATCCTATGAGGAGAGAGGTCTTGATGATCCTATGATGGGGATCCTTCCCAAGATGGGGGCTTGATATCCACTAGGGATCTTCTCCTATGAGGTCTTGATCTCCTAGAGGAGTGGGTACAAGGAGCAATGCTCTCTAATGTCTCTCATATACTTTGTTATCCCACAAATGAGCTAGGGAAGGGGTATATATAGTCTAGGTACAAAATAGAGGGAGAGAGGGATACAAAGGTCCAAAATGACCCTGAAAACGGAGACAATCTCGGAGGGGTCCGGGCACCCGGGGTGCGAGGGACCGGGCACCCAGTCTGGTTAGCAGGACTACGCCCTTGGTGCAATAGAGGCCGGGCACCCGGGAGTAGTGGCCCGGGCACCCAGGGTGGTGGCTGATGGCACCAGGCGGGAGGGGCCGGGCTCCCGGAGCCGGCTGGGACAGCGCCCGGGTGGGGTGCGGGCACCCGGGCCCTCCAAGGCCGGGCACCCGGGGCAGGAAGTGGCCGCGCCCAGGTCAGGGCCGGGCACTCGGGTAGCCAGGGGCTCCGCCGGCTGTAGGAGAGGGCCGGGTCGTCCGGGACCTCCTGTGCTTCGTGCTTCTCACGCGTCCTTCTTCCTTCTCCTCCTCCGTAGGTCTCCGGTGAACTTGGTGATTCCTCCGTGCTTCCTCATGACGATCTCCGAAGTACCTAAGAATGCACAACGTGTCTCTTTGAGGTAGAATCCGACTCTCGAGTGAATCCGAATGAAACTCGAAGAGGAAAGAGTTAACCTTGGTTTCGATGGCACGTGCGCGAGCTCTCGTCATAGGTTCTCTCCATGCTTGAGGTGGTGGTGTTACATCCATGGTGATGGTCGAGGGATGCTCCGCATCAGTGCGCCTGCATGTGCACTGACGCGTGCGCCCATGCCAGTGCCCTTGCACACACATGTCTCTGTCGCACCATTGCCAGCGCTGTCCCCGTGCGGGTGCCAGTGCCCCCCTCAGCGGCATGGATGGCCGTCGTCGATCGCTTCCTTGCACCAACGCTAGTCGGCTCCACCCGCCAGTTGACTCGCTCCTGGAGACTGAAGTCCAGAACATTCTAGCCTTCCTTGAAGCTAGGGCTAACGTCCAAGAGTATGCCAACAACGGCGCAAGACGCCGCCGTCACCATCGGTTAGTGGCCGACGACACACAGAGCACGACAGAGGAGCAGCTTCCCACTGCAAGACACCCCCGCCGCCGCTGCGTAATCTAAATTTGCCATGAAAAACGTTCGGATTGCCATGCTTAAAATCCGAACGTTTATCATTTCCATTTATTTTAGATCGATCATCGTATGAATGTAAAGTCGGAGTCGGACTGAATGAAATCTATGGTTTAATCGATTGAATGTTCTGCTAGAGATGTATCAAATTAAATATAAAATGTCATCAATCCACATGTATTCCTTCTCATCGCAAACATTTCATATTAAATACCACGTCAATTCCAAATATTTTCTTAGGGAAGTCAATTCCAAATAATTGTAGGGCGCGACCAGTCCCCTTGTTCGAGCACTAGGCGATACATCTATTTATCAATGCATTTAATTATTACGGAGTAGTAGATAAATAGTACTAGATAACTTGTCCGTCACGATCACTTTTGTTCCTAAACTTGTTACATGTATAATCTATATCTATACCATCTATACCAAAGGGGCAGATCCAATTAATCTCGTCCATCAAATCATGTCAATCCAATGACCTAGACTGCTTCAATGTCAAGTGCTCAACACGTTTACCGTGCAGTTAATTTCATGCCAAAAATAGTGCTAATCACATAATAACAAGCAAATAATATCTTACTTAATATCTTCATGCACTTAATATACTTCCAAATTAACGTGCATTGCATGTACACATTGACTAGTACCACTAGTACGTGAAACTGGTGTTGTAACTTGTGAACGTGTCCAGATATGGTAAACGGCCACATCGCCCACGAGTTCTTCGTGTTTGCACGTGCGTCTAAACGTAGAAGGGGAGGAGAGAGAGAGAGCATACATGGAACCCACCAGTAAGTGAAGGAGAATAGTAGTACGTGCTAATGAGCCAGTCCCACTAATGTACAAAAAAATATTAAAACATGTTATCCATTAAATAGGTTGTGGTAATATAAAAACATTATATCAAGAAACGAGGGGTACAACAAATTTTGGTGTACTATGTTTCCTATTGACGTGCGGCTTGAAGGCCCTGGTAGCATGTTCGATCCTCGTCCTTTCTAATTTTTAATTTATATATGGGTCCAAATTTGTTTCATCACAGGTGGGACCCTCGGTGTGTAGTTTGTAGCACTTTAATTTGTCGGTCGAAATTTGTTCCATTACAGGTGGACTATCGGTGTGTAGTTTTGTAGCTTATTTGCAATAATTAAAGAGAACAATAGATTCTTTTGCAAAAATACCATGGTGCGATGTTGAAGGAGAGAAAGGGCGTGCGAGAGAACGATGACCGAGCCAGAGGGAAATCAATTTGGGGAGGTGCGGGGGATGCAACGGACTTTGGAGTAGTTGTGGGCCGAATGCTACGAAAATATAATCTAAACCCACCGGAATAAATGCCTTCAAAAACTAATCCAAGGTTGGAGTCCCCCTCGCAATGTAAATCGCTCCGGCTCTGCGAGGGATGGAGAGGTACTGTCAGGACCCCGATTCCAAGTCATACAAACATACAAGCACATGCGGAAGCAAACTAGTCTGAGTACAGACTCTAAAAGAAAGAAAGCTTGTTGAAGCCCTTCTATCTACAGTGGCCCTTCACAAGCCTTGGATCACCACCGGTGGCTAGTTCACTCGTCGATGTCAAGGTCTACATAAAACCCATCGGAGGGGGCAGTGTTGTCGATGAAAACATTAATTACAAACATGAGTACGGAGGTACTCAAAGAAGTCTTACAACAGAATCCTATCATACGTGCACATTCTCAAGAAGGTGGTGGAGTTATTTGCAGCAAGCCAGCTTTGACTCTTGGCTAAGCTATCCTACGTGACACCACTTGAAAAGCATTTGTCGCACACGAGTCCACTAATCACCATCACAATACTCCACCGTGGATCCTCTCTCGTCAACCCACGAGAGGGCCATCCGCACTCACACTTATCTTGAGGCGCTTAGTAGTATCCATTTACTTGTCTATGAACCGTATAGGTGACCAAGTAGTCCTTTATCATGACGCGCCGCTATTCAATAGTTTTATACCTGCAGGGTGTACTTCTTCACACACGCTCACCACTTACCGTCGTTTACACGACATGTACTCGGCAGCCTTCAAGCGGAAGCCCAACGTGGGTGTCGGCCACGACCGACTAAACACACGAGTCCCGAGTCCGTGTTTATCGCCTATTCGGGTTCCATCCGCAGGAGTCCGCCGAGGTTTCCACTAACGGCCCCGAACGATGTGTGCAGGGTTCCCGAGACACCAAATGGGCGAATCGGTACACCGGGCCACGTGCCTACCACAACACAGCCCACCCCTAAGGTCAGCGCTGTGTGCGGCCCCCAGCATGCTACAAACATGGTACAACACAGCCCACTACTTGCGGCCCCCAGCATGCTACAACACAGCCCACTACTTGCAACTCCCGGACTGAGGACAAGAGAGGTTAATAAGTCGAGAGGGTCAATTAAGGATCCCAATGCGTGGTAGTAGCTAAGTCTTTAAATCACACACACAGATCAAAGTTCTTAGGGACGGCTTCAATGAAACAACCCACCATGTACTCCTACACGGCCTCTCATCGATACCTTTACCAAAACGTGTTCAACACTTTCACTCTCGAACCCGACACAACCTTTCACTCCAGTTCATCATCCCGATGAGCCAGACCTGACACAACTCTAAGCATAGCAAGCATAGCATGGTAGGAATTACAAACATGGCTCAATCAACTCTTACACATGCTAGTGGGTTTCATCTAGTTACTGTGGCAATGACAGGTCATGCAAAGGAAGTGGGTTCAGCTATCGCAGCACACAACAGTTTGAATCGCGTTGTCTTAATGCAGTAAACAAGAGCAGAAGCGAGAACATGGGTTTGTATCGGAATGATCAATGGTTGCTTGCCTGATGTAGTGGTGGTGGGATACTGCCCTTCAGACGGATATTCGGGATTATCCTCGGAGGCAGAACCTATCACGAAAGACACACCGAAAATAAGCACACATGGCAATATGCAACAATATGATGCATGCTATGACATGGCAATATGAATGTGTGTTGGCCTAATGCAAGCTGGAACAAAAAGGGATGAACTCAATTGAATCAAAGATTCAAATGTTAGCTCATTTAACATAGCCATAAAGGTGCATTATCTTAATCTGCTTAAACAGCAAGGTTAACTTGTTCTATCATGCATGAAACCTTTACCAATGGATAGAATGGATTTTCGATCATTTTCATATATAAATCTTTGCATTTGGAGTTCTGATTAATTTCTATGAATTTTGAAGTTTGAACTATTTTCCGGAATTTCCTATAACAGAATAATTCCATAATTCATTTATCGGTCGACAATGCGTCGAGGATGACGTCGAGGTCAACGGGACGCCCAGTCAAACCGACCAGTGGGTCCCGCATGTCAGCAATTAACTTAACTAATTAAAATCAGTTTAAACTAACTAAGTTAATTAGAAGGGGGGGTGGCCCACCTGTCATAGGCTCAGGAGAGTCAAACCCGGGCCCGCCCTGGTCAAAGTCAGAGTCGGCTACACCAGCGTTTAGCCGCCGGCGAGCCAGACGCGGCGGCGGAAGTGGTTTTCACCGTTTCGGCAACCAAATGAGCCGCGGAGGGCGTCTAGGTGTAGCTGGGAGCAAGCCGCAGCTCTTGGTGGCGTTGGTTGGGCTCGGGGTGGCCGGAAACGGCGCCGGCGACGACCTTGGCGGCCGCCGGAGTTCGGGTGATGACGAACTCGGGGCTACGGTGTGTGGTGAGGTGCGTGAAGTGGTGGTTAGACGCTACGCGGTGCGGTGAGCGTGTTGGACACCGAGGGGTGACCGGTGGATGGCCGGGAGCACGTCGGCGACGAGCTCCGCGGCGGTGCGTGCGGGTGAGCTCTGTGCAGTCGCTACGAGGCTCGGGAGCGAGTAAGGAAAGGAGGGGGAGGTAGCTAAGCTCACGGAGAACTCGAGGAAGCACTCGGTGCGGTCGGGGACGGGCTGGTGCCGCGGCGACGTCGAAGGGGATCTCCGGCGACGGCGGAGTCGGGCGAGGTCGGTGCAGAGGCCTCGGGCCACGTGAGCGCTCGGGCTCGGCTAGCTCGAAGAAGAGGAGGGCGGCGGAGCTCCTAGACACGACGGGGAGGCGCAAGGACGACGGAGAGCGCGACTACGGCGACGGTGCGGTTGCGGTGGCGTCGGCCATGGCGTGGGAGAGCGAGGGGGTGGAGTTAGGGAGGAGGAGAGGTGTCTGAGGGTTCGGGGGGAGAGAATGGGAGTGATCCGCGTCGGCAGCTCAGTGAGGGAAGCGGCGAGGCGGCGGCCAGCTGTGTGGCACGCATGCGGTGCTCGCTGTCAAGCACTGCCTGCTCTGCTGCCAAGCCAAGCAGCTCATTGGCCTTGTGGTTGGGCTGGGCAGCCAGTGGGCATTGGGTGGCGCCAGTAAGTTTTTCCATTTCTGTTTTCTTTTTCTATTTTTGCAACTTTGTGGACTTTCTAAAATACTTAAAAACTCCAAAATTCACCAAACTGCACTGGTCCTTAGTTGGAATATTTCCAGCTTGGAACATATTAGTTTAGGATTATTTGGGCATTTGAAATATTTTATATAATTTAAATGCCCAAACTCAAATACTTATGATTTAATTCAAAAACTTAGGATGACCTAGAAAATTGTGCACCACTTTTGGCGAGGCTCGAACCAAAGCAAAGGTGATGAGCATTTTAGAAGGGCATTTCAGGTTCATTGAAAATAATTTTAGTAAGTCGTAGTTGGATTCAAAAGGGGGTTCTGGGGGTTCTGTCTTCCCCATTTCAAGTTTCTGATGAAAGTTAAACATGATGCAACACACTAATGCATGGACTAGCTAGGATGTGACAACTCACCCCAATCAAAAGAATCTCGTCCCAGATTTAGGATCCGCTATAAAAAGGTGGAATACTCAAGTCGAAGACGATCCTCCCTTTCCCAAGTTGCTTCTTGCTCGGAATGGTTTGACCATTGAACCTTTAGAAACTTGATGTTCTGACGTTGAGTGGTACGCTCGGCTTGATCAAGAATACGAACGGGATATTCTCGATAGGTGAGGTTATCTTGGAGATCAAGTGTTTCGTGGTCCACTCCACGGATAGGATCCGAGAAGCAACGCCTGAGTTGGGAAACGTGGAAGACATCATGGACTCTGGAAAGATGCAAAGGTAGTTCCAATTGGTAGGCAACTTCTCCTCGTTTGGCAAGAATGCGAAAGGGTCCAATGTAACGAGGAGCCAACTTGCCTTTGATACCGAATCGATGGGTTCCCTTCAAAGGATTAACCCGAAGGTAAGCCTTCTCGCCAATTTCATAAGTCATAGCCTTATGCTTGCGGTCATATTGACTCTTTTGATGAGATTGGGCTTGTCACGCCCAATATGCGACCCTATCCAAAAGGAACTCGAAGGTCCCACCAGGGATAGACCCGCATATTGAAACGCTTTTGCAAGGTGGATATCATTACATCAACATTATATAATAGATGGGGATACATACATAAGGCACGAGTGCCGCAAGAATACATCAACATCAAATACAAGATCAACATCCGACTACGGATGAAACATAAACAGAAACTCAAACAATATCCACCCTGCTAGCCCAGGCTGCCGACCGAACCTATCCCCGATCAAGAAGAAGCGTAAGAAGAACTCCAACACAAGCAAACATCGCTCTCGCGTCAAGATCATCGCACAACCTGTACCTGCAATCGGTGGTGTAGTAATCTGTGAGCCACGAGGACTCAAAGAATCCCATTACCATGGGTATCAAGACTAGCAAAGCTTAAAGGGAAAGGAAGGGGTAAAGTGGTGAGGTTGCAGCAGCGACTAAGCATATATGGTGGCTAACATACGCAAATGAGAGCGAGAAGAGAAACAAAGGAACGGTCGTCAACTAGTAATGATCAAGAAGTGATCCTGAACTCCTACTTACGCCGACATAACCCGAAACCGTGTTCTCCTCTCGATCAACCCCAAAAGAGACACTCACGGTTACGCACGGTTGGTGTATTTTAGAAGAGTTTGCTTCAAGTTTACTACAACCGGATATTAACAAATTCCCATCTGCCACATAACCGCAGGCACGGCTCTCGAAAGTTTATACCTGCAGGGGTGTCCCAACTTAGCCCATGATAAGCTCTCGCGATCAACGAAGGATATTCCTTCTCCCGGAAGACCCGATCAGTCTCGGAATCCGGCTACAAGACATTTTGACAGAATAAAACAAGACCAGCAAAGCCGCCCGATGCGCCGACAATCCCGATAGGAGCTGCACATATCTCGTTCTCGTGGCAACACCGGATGAGACTAGCTACGAGTAAAACCAATCCTCGGGTTGCCTCAAGGTGGCCCATGAGAAGCTCGGTTCAGGCCAAGACTTAGAGAAGCACCGCCCGGGGGCTATAATAAAGATGACCCTTGGGCTCCGAAACCCAAGGGAAAAGGGCTAGGTGAGGCAAATGGTAAAACCAATGTTGGGCCTTGCTTGGAGAGTCTTATTCAAAGCGAACTGTCAAGGGGTCCCATAAATCACCCGACCACGTTAGGGACGCAAAATCCGGAACATAACACCGATATGACGGAAACTAGGGCGGCAAGAGTGGAACAAAACACCAGGCATAAGGCCGAGCCTTCCACCCTTTACCAAGTATATAGATGCATTAATTAAATAAGATATATTGTGATATCCCAACAAGTAAACATGTTCCAACAAGGAACAACATCTCCATGTTCCAACAAGGAACAAACTTCATCTTCACCTGCAACTAACAACGCTATAAGAGAGGCTGAGCAAAGCGGTAACATAGCCAAACAACGGTTTGCTAGGAAGGGTGCAAAAGGTTAGAGGCTGACATGGCAATTTGGGATGGCTTGATAAACAGGTAATAGGTAGCGCAGCATAGCGAAAGAACGAGGCAACTAGCATAGCAATGATAGTAGTGAGATCCAGGGTAGCGGTCATCTTGCCTGAAATCCCGCAAGGAAGAAGAACGAGTCCATGAAGAAGATGAACGGATGAAGCCGAACCAAGCGTAGATGAACGAATCCTCACGATCGCAACGAAACAGGAACTAACAAGAAGAAGCACACAACAAGGTAAACACACCACACCTGAACAAGGCATGATGCTCAACCAAGCATGATGCATGACAAGCTACATGAAGCTACTCATGGCAAGAGATGATGCATACAAGAGCAACACATCAAAGCAAGTTTAAATGAGGCCGGGAACAACATAGAACAATTCCGGTAAGTCCTCATATGCAAATTTCGAAATTGGTCCAGATCTGAATAAACCTTATATTCAAGTTGTTAAACAGCAAGTTAAAATGCACCAAGATGATCTACACGAAATTCTAGTCAAGTTACACATAAAGTTCATTAGATTCGGAGCTATGGCCTAGAAGATATGAGCAAAACAAGATAAACATGGCATTGATGCAAAATGCATACAAACATCAAGGAAACACCTCAAAACAAGGATGCAACATGATAATATGAAACTACATGCAAAATCAAGCAAGTTTCATATAGAACACACTCAAAACGGAGCAACGGTTCAACACATACACACAATACAAGTCATAGCAACAATCTGTCCAAAACAGCAACTAGGCATATTGCAAGCATCAAAACAACATGCTACAGGACCTCAACATGAAAAAAAAGGCATGGGCATGATGTACAGGTAAAGCATGACAAAACATGAACACTGAGCTATCTCCAGAAATCACTAGAACATGCTCAAAATGACATGGCAAGATTGCAAATAATAACAGTTTAGACTTTGCGAGAAAACAACATCAAAGTTGCAATGTTTAGAGCTATCAAACAACATGTTACAGGAACTTATCAAGTCAAACTAGAGCATGGCATGAATCTACTCAAAGCATATAACAAAAGTCCCTTAGTGACCATAAGCCAAAAGGGATCATAAGATATGATGGCACCCATGTAAACATAGCAAGTTATATTACAGATTCATACATGGCAGGAACAACAATAAGTAGGCATGTTGGTGAGCTTGAACCACTCACCACAGAGCAATATATGGCATGGCAAGGCAACCAACAGTAAGAAGACATGTCATAGAAGCTATACATGGCAAGAACAACATCATAGCATACACGGATCAACTACAACAACCTTGGCAAAATTGAATAACATGTAAACAACCTGCCAGGAAACATTTTATAGCAAAAGTAGAGCTCGATTGACTCAAGCTATGGCACTCCATAATTGCAAACAAGGGCATGGATGGATAGAGCATAACTATATGTTCAAAACATCCTTACTGAAGTATCTCAAAATAAGCATGGAACTCTCGGTAGCATCAAGTTTACATGGCATAAAAATATCAGCAGAACAGGGATGAAATCAGCAACATCATGAAGCCTAGTTTGCATGCTTGTGCTAGTCACCACAGAGATCACAAAAATACATGGCATACACCCCTGTAAAGATGGCATGGCATATTACAAAACACATGTATGACTCAAGTTCATAGGGTGCACACATCAATCATGGCAAAAATGACAAAAGTGCATGTACTGATAAGAAACTGAAACTAACATCACATAGCCCTCTTCTAACAGCATTTCGGGCATCAAGATGAGCTCAAATGAAAATGATGCAATGAGATGAAATGATCTACTCTTCGAGGTGAACAATTTGACACATTACACGCACGAAACGGAGCTACAGATGCAGAGTTATGATGTGATGAAAATGCATAAAAATAACACAGAAAATGACTTGGAGGAAAATCCGGGGAGAAGTCAACCCTGCAGCACGCGAACCGAGGTTCGTCGGAGACCGGGCCGGGGAGGCCGAAACGGGACGGAGACGGGCGGATCCGGCGCTCCTGCCGGATCTCGACCGGGCGACGCCGAGACCGTGAGGCTGCGGGAGGAGGCCGGCCGAGGCGGCGCGCGCGCCACGGCCGGGCGGGCAGCCGCAGCGAGGGGCGAGGCCGGGCGACGAGGGGCTCGGCGAGGCTCCCGGGCGGCGGGGACGGGCTGCACGGAGGGCGGAGGCGGGCGCGGCGAGGTCGCGGACGCGGCCGAGGTGGTGGTGCGGTCGCGCGCGGGAGCCGGTCGGGCGGCGCGCCGGGCGCGAGGCGGCGGTGGGCGGGCTGCTGGCCCAGCTCGGCCCCAAGGGCCGGGCGGCGGTGGAGGCGGCGAACGCCACGTGGCGGGGCGGATTGGACGGGGAGGCGGCGGACATGTCCGCGGCGGGATGGACATGTCCGTGTGAGGAGGGGAAGGTTGGCTAGGGTTTGGACCCGAAAATTTCGGAGCGGATCACATATATATAGGTAGAGGGAGCTAGGAGAGTTCAAATGAGGTGCGGTTTTTGGCCACGCGATCGTGATCGAACGACCGAGAGCATGGAGGGGAGTTTGCTGGGTTTTGGGCCACTTTGGAAGGGTGTTGGGCTGCAACTCAAAGAGGGCTTTATATGTTACCGGCTAACATTTGGAGTACCAAACGACCTCCAAATGGCACGAAACTTGACAGGCGGTCTACCGGTGCTATACCAAGGCCACTTGGCAAACCTCGGTCCATTCCGAGACCGTTTAACACCCGCACATGAAAAGAGGTAAAAGGGGGCGCCGGGAGACATAGGAGTGCCGGATTGCAAAAGGGCAACGGGGAAAATGCTCGGATGCATGAGACGAACACGTATGCAAATGCGATGCACATGATGACATGATATGAAATGCAGATGATGACATGGCAAAGTGCAACAAGCAAGCAAATAACATGGCAAAGACGGCGAATAACTGGCAGACACCTGGCGCATCGAATCCGGGGCGGTACAACACTCCTCCACTAACAAGAGATCTCGTCCCGAGATCTTAGGACCGAGACAGAAGGGAAAAAGGGATGAGGTGAAATAAAAACTCAAGATAAGAAACAAAGATTCGAGAGTACTCGAGAAGAAGAGAGGAACGATGAGAATTACGAGAATCGAAAGCTCACGTAATCGGATAGACTATGAAACAACTCGCTCTAACCGGAGTGGTTAGAATGAGAAAAGAAACGAATAAGACTGAAAGGATTTAGGCAGCACACCGGTTGAACATTGAAAAATTAGAACATGAACTTCAGAAGATGGAATGACACTTGACGACATAAGCAACGCAATACCTCCGGAAGAATTGAAAGAATGGAGTGAAAAGAACTTAGAAGGAAGGATTGAATGGATTTGAATATCTGAGAAGAACGAAGAAATGTAAAACTCCAATTCTAAAGAATACGGAGAATTAATTACACTTAGAGATGCAAGAAGAAAAGATATTTGAATTCCACCAAAATATTGATGAAACTTTTGAAGAAAGAATTAAATCATGAAGAACCACCATGAAGAACTCCGGTAACAACAGGATTATGAGATAGAATGAAGGAAGAAAGAATAAGATGAGCATTGCGATGATTTAGATGGAGGTTCCGACGAAATGGCCGAGGAAATTGAACTCCGGAAAAGAAAAGATGAAAACACTTGGAACTAGAATTTATTCCTCAAGAACAAACTCCGAAGAGAAGGGGTTACTCACTTGGATGAAATAAGAATAAGATTTATTGTATGCTTATCCTTCATCAAAGTAAATTGATGACAAGCAATGGATTTTGCATATTACTTATTCTTCTTGAAAAGGATTAAGGGGGGGCACCAAACTTGAGAAAGTCTTCATGAACCACCGGTAGGATTGAAAAGAACGAATGGATTAATATGATAAACAAGGAAAAAGAATCTTGAACGAACCACCGTAAGAATTTGAAATGACTGATGCAAAGGAAATAATCGCCGGGAAGAATTAGAGAAGCACGGAGATACTTGAGGGAATTTAGAGAAAAGAGATCGAAGAGATCACGAACTGATTAACGAATGTTTGAACGCAGCACCGGAAGAATATTGAAACGAACGAAGGGGCACGGATATAGAATAATTAGAGAACGACTTTGAAAACTTGGAACGAAGAAATCTTCCGAAAAGATGGCCTCCGGATGATTGAGACGGAAAGTAACTCCTGAAATACTCCGGATGGATGAAAAGAATTTGCATTAATGGAAACAATTAGATAGGATAACATCGAGCTAGCACCATGAATCTCTGGGGGAACGGACAAGATTTAAGAGAAACTCTACTTCGGTCTTCAAAGGACGACGACAAACACCACCAAAATTACTGGGATACTCCGGGAGAATAAAAAGCGAAGAGGTTGAGCCAACAATGAAATGATTTGAGATCGATCTTGGAAAGGCATCTGACTGATGAAATTCATTCTTAACTTCAAAAAGAATTAAGAATGGCTCCGGAATAATTAGAAGAGTCAGGTAAGATCCTGGGAAAGACCTGTGGGTTAGGGCCCACTAAAAGAGAACACCGTTGGAAAGGGATGTTGAAGAGATAGATGATGCACCGGAACAATTGAAATATTTGAATGAGGTGACAACCACGAATTAATTGGAACACAGACGAATCTCCTGATATGTCTCCCGAACTCCGGAATGATAAACTGGCGAGAGGCGAACGAGCAGGGAAAACACTTGACCCAAGGAAAAGAATATGGTCAACCTGAATAACTTGAACTAAATCCGCCGGAAAAGAAAAAAGAGATGAAGAATGCCGAACGAGATGAGAATTCACCGGTTGAGATAATTTACGAAAGACTGAAGAGGTTCCGCACGAATGAGATAGCTGGTCGAGAGAGAGTCAGACTCCGGGAAGAAAAGGGTGGGAGGGCGGGAAAACACAGGCAACTGGAAGGGGGAAAACCGATGAATGACTTGAAGAGAAAACACCGGTTGAAATCATTGAGGAGAGAAAGCAAAGACTTCGCACGAGTAGGATGGATACTCAATTACGGACTCCGGTTCCGAGAAGAAGAAGGGTGGGCGGGTGGGAAAACAAAACAACTGAGGATTGAACTTGCAAAACAAAGAGGGTCGAATCACCATGATGAGAAATGCACCAGATGCAAAGAGCTGAGGAACAACGATCGGAAAACCAACTGTGTGAACCTAAAGAAAAATTTGAAGGGGAAGAGAAGTAATTCAAAACACCTACATCACGATTCCTCACCAGAGCAACAAAGGGGCTGAGGAGTAAAAAGAATTCCTACTCTCCGATATAACTAGACTCCAAAAACAGTTTTCTTCTAGACTCAACAACGGCCAAACTACATGATCAATCAAGGGGCTCCTAGGGTCGGTCGAGGCTCTGATACCAACTTGTCACGCCCAATATGCGACCCTATCCAAAAGGAACTCGAAGGTCCCACCAAGGATAGACCCGCATATTGAAACGCTTTTGCAAGGTGGATATCATTACATCAACATTACATAATAGATAGGGATACATACATAAGGCACGAGTCCCGCAAGAATACATCAACATCAAATACAAGATCAACATCCGACTACGGATGAAACATAAACAGTAAACTCAAACAATATCCACCTGCTAGCCCAGGCTGCCGACCTGGAACCTATCCCATCATCGAAGAAGAAGCAGAAGAAGAACTCCAACACAAGCAAACATCACTCTCGCGTCAAGATCATCGCACAACCTGTACCTGCAACTGGTGGTGTAGTAATCTGTGAGCCACGAGGACTCAGCAATCCCATTACCATGGGTATCAAGACTAGCAAAGCTTAAAGGGAAAGGAAGGGGTAAAGTGGTGAGGTTGCAGCAGCGACTAAGCATATATGGTGGCTAACATATGCAAATGAGAGCGAGAAGAGAAACAAAGGAACGGTCGTCAACTAGTAATGATCAAGAAGTGATCCTGAACTCCTACTTACGTCAGACATAACCCAGAAACCGTGTTCTCCACTCGATCAACCCCGAAAAGAGACACTCACGGTTACGCACATGGTTGGTGTATTTTAGAAGAGTTTGCTTCAAGTTTACTACAACCGGATATTAACAAATTCCCATCTCCCACATAACCGCAGGCACGGCTCTCCAAAGTTTATACCCTGCAGGGTGTCCCAACTTAGCCCATGATAAGCTCTCGCGATCAACGAAGGATATTCCTTCTCCCCGGGAAGACCCGATCAGTCTCGGAATCCCGGCTACAAGACATTTCGACAGCAATAAAGCAAGACCGGCAAAGCCGCCCGATGCGCCGACAATCCCGATAAGAGCTGCACATATCTCGTTCTCAGGGCAACACCGGATGAGACTAGCTACGAGTAAAACCAATCCTCGGGTTGCCTCAAGGTGGCCCCGCAGGCAGCTCGGTTCAGGCCAACACTTAGAGAAGCACTGGCCCGGGGGGGCTAAAATAAAGATGACCCTTGGGCTCCGGAAACCCAAGGGGAAAAGGGCTAGGTGAGGCAAATGGTAAAACCAATGTTGGGCCTTGCTGGAGGAGTCTTATTCAAAGCGAACTGTCAAGGGGTCCCATAAATCACCCGACCGCTTAGGGACGCAAAATCCGGGAACATAACACCGATATGACGGAAACTAGGGCGGCAAGAGTGGAACAAAACACCAGGCATAAGGCCGAGCCTTCCACCCTTTACCAAGTATATAGATGCATTAATTAAATAAGATATATTGTGATATCCCAACATGTAAACATGTTCCAACAAGGAACAACATCTCCATGTTCCAACAAGGAACAAACTTCATCTTCACCGCAACTAACAACGCTATAAGAGGGGCTGAGCAAAGCGGTAACATAGCCAAACAACGGTTTGCTAGGAAGGGTGCAAAAGGTTAGAGGCGACATGGCAATTTGGGATGGCTTGATAAACAGTAATAGGTAGCGCAGCATAGCGAAAGAACGAGGCAACTAGCATAGCAATGATAGTAGTGAGATCCAGGGTAGCGGTCATCTTGCCTGAAACCCCGCAAGGAAGAAGAACGAGTCCATGAAGAAGATGAACGGATGAAGCCGAACCAAGCGTAGACGAACGAATCCTCACGATCGCAACGAAACAGGAACTAACAAGAAGAAGCACACAACAAGGTAAACACACCACACATGAACAAGGCACGATGCTCAACCAAGCATGATGCATGACAAGCTACATGAAGCTACTCATGGCAAGAGATGATGCATACAAGAGCAACACATCAAAGCAAGTTTAAATGAGGCCGGGAACAACATAGAACAATTCCGGTAAGTCCTCATATGCAAATTTTGAAATTGGTCCAGATCTGAATAAACCTTATATTCAAGTTGTTAAACAGCAAGTTAAAATGCACCAAGATGATCTACACGAAATTCTAGTCAAGTTACACATAAAGTTCATTAGATTCGGAGCTACGGCCTAGAAGATATGAGCAAAACAAGATAAACATGGCATTAATGCAAAATGCATACAAACATCAAGCAAACACCTCAAAACAGGGATGCAACATGATAATATGAAACTACATGCAAAATCAAGCAAGTTTCATATAGAGCACACTCAAAACGGAGCAACGGTTCAACACATACACACAATACAAGTCATAGCAACAATCTGTCCAAAACAGCAACTAGGCATATTGCAAGCATCAAAACAACATTCTACAGGACCTCAACATGAAAAAAA
>JAHIAM010006534.1:0-33226 GCA_021605205.1 Aegilops longissima | reverse complement strand
CCCGGGCCCGAGTGCCCTTTTTGGCTATCCACCCAAAAAGCCTCGAGCCCCTGCCGAGGAGGGCCCGCCACCCCTTGAGGGAGGGAGGCCCCGGGGGCACAACCCAGGTGGTGCCGAGAAGCCGCCTCTTGGGGCCCCGGGGGCCCCTTTTCTTCCTTGGGGATGGTTGAGGGGGGTGCCCGGTTCGGGGTTCGACAAGGGCTTGAAAGCGCGCTAAAGGAGCCCCATCTTTCCGAGGGGACTGGGATGCCCCGCCTCCGGCACTTTAGGATGGTAACTGTAGGTTCACGCAAACTTGGCCAAGGCTGGATACCCAATGGCGCAGGCGGCGGATGATGGGTGACATCAAGTCGGCGAGCCGTATGTTGTACGCTGGCCGGTGAGTGGAGGCGGGACCTGCCCTATCGGGTTGGTCCGCTGGTACCCCGAAAGGGCTTGGTAAGTTGTAGTGACATGGCCCACCTTGGAGGCTACGGTCTCGAGGTGAAAGAGCCCACGCCTGGCCAGAGGCTGGTGACCTTGCCTTGCCGTGAGGCCACCAGGATCCCGGGGGGCGCTGGAATTGCCAAGCTTGAGGCCTGGTTTGGACGAAGCTGGGGATGGCCCTTGGACCACCTGAGCGGGGCGGTCAAGCCTTGGAAGGGCTGCGCCACACGAGCAACCTGCTTGAAGTCACGAAGGACCTTGAGCCCCCCGGATGCGCGATGGCGTGAGGTCGAAGCCCCAAGCCCCTGGGGCCCCAAGATGGGTGCCATTTCTCCTTGGTGGTGGCGGCAAGGGAAGGGGAGGCCTGCCTCGGGGGGTCTCACGAGGTGATCCTCCAGCGCCACGCAGGCTGGTCCTGCCATGATCTCACGAAGGGCCATGCTTACTCCCCGGCATGGGCCGCTGGTCGCCCCAAAGATCTCCACTTCACCCTCCTCCTCGGTTATAGCCCCGGTCGCTGGCGCCGCATCGACCGCGCCCATCACAAATGGCCCCGAGCTTTGGCGCCAAGTTGTGGTTGTGTACGCCTCGAAGGCGAAAATGTATTTGGCTGCTCTTGGATGACTCGAGGTGGTCCCGTTCAAGCTCATCTCCTCCGCCACCATGAGCACAATCGCTCTTTGCACGCCACATCCTTGGTCTTGCGTTTTTCTTCGCGTCGGCAGCTAGTGGGAGCTTCGAGGAGGGAGAGGCGCCTCCTCGCCTCTTTTGCCATTCTTTGCCGCCATGTGTTGAACATCTCTGTGGCAGTATAGTTCTCGCGGATGGCTTAGCCTCCTTCATCTTGATGTCAACGGATTTCGCTTACCTGGAGAACGCAGATATGATGTACTACAAAAAAAGACACATCCATGACATTTTGGGCCGAACGAATTTTTTCTCATATACATATGACACTTCTATGACGATAATTGTGACAAAAACCCTTATCATCATAGATGTGGTGGGCTCCTGCTTATGACAATAAAAAAATCATGATAGAAAATGGGCTTTTCGCCTTGGGCGGCGGAGACGCAGGCTGCATGACATTCTTTGGGTCATCCATGATTAAAAACCGTGGTAGAAGCTAGGGCGCAGGAAAATTTCGGGAGTTCCTACATGTGGGAGGTCGGGGCCGAGCGAAAGTGCTTTCTCTTGTACACGACGTATCGCAAAAGCGTAGGCGCTATTCTAATCGTCCCAAGCGTAGGCTGCGGCTCTAATCAACCCGAAAGCGACAGTACTCAAGCAGGTTACGCTACATCGAACCCGAGCGATCGATTGATGGTCGTTAATCAACCTGATCGAGCGATTCTTCGCCATCGCCGCTAATCAAGCCGATCGATTGATGAACAAAGGAGCGCTATGGGGGGGTTGATGAACAGTGAGCGCTGGCATGGTTTTGGATGAACAGGACCCTGTGGTGTGGTGGAGGTCTGGATGAATGAAAGAGACAAGTGGAGGGTGCCTGTGGAGGGTGGGATGAACAGGACCCCGTGGGTGTGGAGGGTTGGATGAACAAGAGACGGTGGAGGGTGCCGGAGGGGTGGCTGAACAGACCCCTGTGTGTGGAGGGGCTGGATGAACAGAGACTGTGGAGGGGTGGTTGAACAAAGAGCCGGTGGAGAAGCGCGGTGGAGGCGTGGATGAACAGGAGCCCGTGGAGGCTGGAGGAGGTCGACGTGGAGATGTGAACAGATCCCGCGGAGTCCTGCTATGCACGCCACACCCCTCCGGCGAACAGGACTCCCTGCTTTACCTCTAGCGCCCAACAACACAAGTCTGTTTCGTTCGCTTTGGCGGTACGCCACACCTCCCATCAACAGACTTCCTGCCCACCATAGGAGGTCCGTTGGTCTGCTTATGTACGCCACACCTCCCGATCAACAGAGACTCGCTTTCGACCGTAGGGAGGCCCCTTTCTCCGCTTGCGGCACGCCGCAATTCTCCCGATCAACAGGACCCTGCTCGACCGTAGGAGGTCCGTTTCCTCCGTTGTGCGGCACGCCAAGCCTCGCTTCCATCGGCGCTCCATCCAAGCCTCCCCGGCGAACACGACCACCACATTCCGCCCGACTCCAGCCGGTTGGTCTCCACGCTGCTCAAGGTTTCCTGATGAACACGACGCATTCCATTGCTCCCCATGAACAAGATTTACTTACATATCGCGACGCCATACGCGCCGCACGTACGCGTACATGCTACGCGGCGCGCTTACCACGGCTACACGCACGCCGCCGACTTCCATGACATGCGGCGCGCTCTCACATCCACCAAAGATATATGCAACGCATAGTTCCCCACCAGCACGACAACGCCACGACGCTCGACCAGTGTGGGTCCCGGATCGTCGACACTTCTTGCCCGCGAAGATGTAGTCAGGGTCCCAGTGGTCGGGCTTAATCGCTTTTTGCACGCACATACTCTCCTTGCGCATAAGATGTAGCTGGTGGTGTCCCGCAGTCAGGGCAAACGCTATTGGCGAATATGGTGGCCTGCCCGTGGGTACCCGCCGCCGTGGAGGAATAATTATTTTGCACGTAATAAGGAGGTACTTCCTGCCGCGTGCGGACCCAGCCTGTTAGCCTCTCCACATACACAGTCCACGTCTGATGGAAGTTCCCTGACCACGCGCTGACGCGCCGTGCCGAGAGCACAAGGGCGGTGGACGGCGGCGCAGGCCTAGGAAGGGACGGCACCGAGCCGAGGAAGACGCGATGCTGGGATGCCCATGGCATGAGGGGAGTATGAGGTTCATCGGTTCGCCTGGTGTGAGGCTACCACGCCGCGTATCAACAGGGGTGGGTAAGTAGAGGGATGGCCTCGCCAGCGGTGGGAGTAGAAGGCGGTGAGGCCTCGGCCGCATCGCAACCGCCAGAGGCGTGAGCACGAGGCACGCACTGGCAATTAGTTTGGGCGGCCGGAGCAAGAAGACCAGAGGTTGAAGAAAAGCACTACGCTCGTTGGATGGGCATCGCACGTCAATCGGAGCTAGAATCATGCATATTGACTAAGTTGACAAAGCCCTCCGTCTCAGAACTTAGTAGGCCCACAAGTCAGCCTGCCACTATACTTGGTCCCAGCTAATGTGGGGAGTATTCATTTTTTAAAGTGCTGATTAAGGAGGCACTTCCTCATGCATAAGATATAGCTCATTGGTCCGAGCTGTTCAAGGGCGTAAAGTTTTTTATGTAAATATAGAGGCCCTTTCGTGGGTCCCTCGATGTCGTGTGGAGGAATCATTATTTTGCACGTAATAAGGAGGCATTTCATGCGGCGGCGTACCCAGCCGTCGGCCTCCTCCATGACAGTCCACTTCTGTGCATGCATGTCGATTGTTGTCCACATTGGTCAAAGGCCGAGAGCACCTGTATGGGGGACAAGGGCGAGGTCCTAGGAAGGGAACGACACGGAGGCAGTGGGAAAATCGCGCTTGTTTCCACACTGGAGGGGAGTAACGATCAGATGAGGGTTTACCTGTTCGCCTGCCCGTCAGCCGAGACTAACAAAAGAGGTGTGGGTGAGTAGAGGGATGGCTAGGCCAACATGGGAGCACGGTGTGGGCGGAGGAGGCGCTGCAAAGCACAACCGTCCAATGGGAAGGAGGGGAGAGGCAGTCCTCACGGGCGCTTGTTTGAATGGGTCGGAGCAGTGAAGAGCAGAGATTAAAGAAGCACTATAGCCTCTCACATGGACATCCAACACAAAGGCTTGTAAAGGCCAACCTTTTTTAGGAAAGCCTCAAATGTGGGAAAACAAGATACATCCCATCCCCATTATTTCTAATAATTTACAGCCCATTTGCTAATTCTTATGGTTTTTGGAGCCCATATTCTTTTTGTTAGCATTACAGCTCATATTGGCCACTGTTAAAAAATTATATGTAAATTTTGCATATTTCAAAAGTGTCCAAACTGTTTTTAATCCCAAATACCACTCAAATCCAAACTGATTTTAAAAAATAAATGGATATCAATATAAAATCCAACAAATTCTCCACGATAAAAATTAATGTAATTTAAAAATCTTGAAATGAAAAAAGATATTTGAAACTAATTGCCGGTTTGATGTGTTTTAAAATGTACATCCCATTTCTCATTAATGATGGCCTATTTTCTAAGGCAAAATAATGAAAGCTCTCCCCAGATTGAAAGATTTGCAGCCCAACAGCTCGACAAAGCGAACTTGCTTGGCAAATCACAAAAATTCTGGGCCATGGTCGTGGGACCGAGCTGCCACTCTCCACGTTGGACCACGCTGACCATGCCGCTGGAGCAGCACGGACGGCGGGTGGATTTACATGTAGGCCTAGGAAGGGACGACGTGGAGCTCACTGAAGACGCGGGCAAAGGAAGCCCGCATGAGAGGAGTACGAGGTTCTCTGGTCTGCTAGTGGTGAGGGCCGCTGCCGCCAAGGGCTCAAGCGAAAGCGGTGGGAATAGTAGGGCGGTGAGGCCTCTCGGGCAAAGCACAACCGCCACGGGAGGCAGGAGTATGGCACGACCGGGCGCTGCTTTGGGCGCCTGGAGGAAGAAGACCGAGGTTGAAGAAGCACTATGGCCGCTGGATGGATATTGTATGGTCACCGGAGCTAGAATCGCCTCATATTGACTAAGTTGACAAAGCCCTTCGTCTCCCCGTCAACTTACTAGGCCCATAAGTTAGCCTCCCTCCCACCTGCGTGGGTCCCAACTTAGTCGGGGAGTATTCATGTTTTTGTGCATAATAAGGAGGCACTTCCGGTGGGTCCGAGTCGACAGCCGGGGAATGTTTTTTTCGAAATACATGGCCTGTCCGGTGGGTCCCAAAGAGTCAGGGGAAATGATTTTCGCAGAAAATACCGTGGGCCTGCTCGGTGGGTCGCCGCTGTCGCGTGGAGGAATAATTATTTTCATGCAATAAGGAGTAGCACTTCCGCGGGCCGCCAGGACCCAACCTGTCCACCTCTCCATCGACAAAGATTTCTTCCGATGGAAGTCGGTCGCTGACCACATCGACCACGCCATACGAGAGCACCACGGCGGTGGACGACGGGCGAGGCCCAGGAAGGGGACGACGCGAGCCGAGGAAGACGCTGGCGCTGGATGCCCATGCGGAGAGGAGTACGAAAGCTCATCGTTCGGCTGCGGTGTGAGGCGCCGCCACCGCAGAATAACAGGGGTGGGTGAGTAGAGGATGCCCTCGCCAAATGAGGAGTAGTAGGTAGCGGGGCCGAGGCTACGCGGGCAGCACAAAGCCGTCACGGAGGCGGGAGTAGGCGGTCCCCCTGCCGCGCTGCTTTGGCAGCCGGAGCACGAAGATCGAGAAGAAGAAGAAACACGACGTCCGTTGATTGACATCCAATGGTTACGCTCATGCTAGAATCGCTTTGTTGACGATATAATAACTAAAAAAATCATGCATACGGCTAACCAAACAGGCCCACAAGTCGAATTACTTCTCTTTTTTAATAATTTATATATAGCTCATGGCAACTTCTATGCAATTTATTGGCTGTTTTTTGGTTGGCTGTACATTTCGTGATATTTCGCGGGTTCCAAACTATTTTAATACCGAAATGTTTCAGATTTAAAGTACTTTGAAGATATATTTAAATTAGGTTAATGCCCCAGGAAATAGGAATCTGAAAATGTAAAAAATTCAGAAATTATAAAGTAATTGCCAATTTGTCATCTGTTTTTATATTTACAACCATTTCATATTACTTTCAAGATTTGCGCCTTGAAAGAGTTGCAGCCCATCGTATGAAAAAATAAGGGCTCGATTGGGTATTCTTCGTAAAAATAACCGGGCTCATTTTCACAAAGAAAAATAGCCGGCTGGTCACATGGTGAATATAAATATAAGCTGGCTAGACGGGCCACGCCCAGCCCAAACCCCGCTCCGCCTCAACAATACTAAACAAAAAAATACTGCTCGAGTAGCTACGCCCTTGTGTCACCGATCTTGTGCTGTTTCTTTGTCTATTGCTATATACGCCACAATGTTGTGGGTCGCAGATGAGGAAAACACTAGGAGGAAGCATTTTATTTTTCCATACGCCGACGCAGGGCCCCACCGTCATCCCTTCCACGCATTTCGCCATTCCTATTGTTTGTTGACCATGTTGACAACCGAGAGGGCGGATCAGAAGCGCACTAAAGCGCCGGAGGACGCGGAACGATTTAGGAGCGGATGAGGCGCTAAGGCGATCCAGCCGGGAGGCGGAAGGGTTCACCGCGCCTGGTTTGGTTTTAGCCGGAGGAAGAAGGACCAAGAAAACACATGCTGTAAAAACAAGCAGAGTACTTAACAACCTTAATCAAACCAAAGCAGGGCACTTAACAACCAAAGCGAAAGCAGTATGAGTACTTATACAGGTTCAACGCATAAAGCACGCCTAACAGGCTACTTTTCCTAAGCTAACTAAGGGGAGGCCGCCAAGCCCCGTGACAAGGCCCAGCGCCACCCCCGATCCACAACCTTCCGAAAGCGGCTTCATCTCGCAACGTGGTCAATAAACAGGATATTCAAGAGCCATGGAAAAGGATGAACATAATCTTCTGCCTATTTCCAAGATGGAAGGGCCTTCATTATTTGAGACCACCCATGAATAAGTATCTTTTCACCTCCAAGGGAATTGAGTAGGTCAACATAAACATCATGTTGTGACCAAGCGAAGTCCGACCCACCATGGTCGGCATCTGTAGGAAACAATAGAACTCGCGCCTTCGCTTCAAGAAGATCACAATCAAAACTGTTATAAGCAATAGTTTATGAACAACATATATAACAAAACAGCCACTATAAGTTTCTCGACACGCTTGGACCTGTTCAACAAGGCAAGAAGGGCACATATCCCACGTGGCCTTCCACCATTGAAACGCCCCCACAAGGACCTCAAGACGATCAATAAAGTGTAGGAACTTGTGGATGTCGATCCAAATAACTTCAAGGCCATTAGTAATGTACCTGAGTTATTACAAGAGTAACAAACGAGCAGATCTTAACTCAAAAACCTACACGTGCTACTCAATTATAAGAATATTAGTTAGAAGTAGCATCTTCGTGAGAGATTCTGCTACTAAAGTTAAATTGTGATTAGTTAGACGGAATAGGTGGATTAAGAAGTAATCGAGGCAACAAGCAAGAACCAGATACAAAACTAACATGGATGAACAATTGAACGACGTCGGGTGGAAGATCGCAGGAAGATGAGACCAGGTTCTGCTATTTCTATCAACATTCGTATGCGCCAACTTTCAGTCCAGTAACACTTGAGAAAGTTTATCCAAGTTCGCCATAAAAGCCGCAATCATCTTCTTGGTTCATGAACCCAACTCTAACTTATATCCATGGCTTGTCTTCACTGTGACCATTAAACTAGTGTATTCAGTTATGGCAAGGCCGAGCATCTTGAGTACATGTGTTCGGGAGAGCAAATAATACACCGCAGGAAAAATAATATGAGAACACAACATGTTCAAAAACCCCACCTCCCGGATAGAAAAGAGGATTCTAGGAACATACTGCGGCGGTTTCAAAATGCTGTGTTAGGATGAGAAGGAACAAGTGTATGCCTCGCCGAGGGCGCAGAAACCTGTAGGGTACTTTGCACTTTGGACATCGCAAATGAAACACACTAGATTCAAGAGGGAAGAAAATGCATCAACGGCTGCCATCCTAGGATTACCCGCACCAAGGGACTTGGATTTATCGGGATGGATGAAGAATTGCACTGGTTCTGCATGAGAAAACCCTATGCAATCGCCGAGACGGGGTTTTCTCTCAACAAGCAGACGAGGGGAAGGGGATTCAGCCCAATGAAATATTGTTGTTATTCGTCCAGCTTACCTGCATAAGTCGGAAAGGGGGGGGTTGTGATTTGACTCCTATTCATTATTATCATACACGACCGTGTGTGTCACGTGAAGTTGTGCACTCTAATTTGTGCATATGGCACGTGGACCTGCTGTTTGTCAGTTGCCCCACATATCAGCCGAAAGGAAGTAGAAAGACAGGAGTAACTAGTTACACATAAATATATTTTTGATAGAGAGATACTCCTCTCAGAAAGAAATATACAAATCTTTATATCACAAGTTCACCTTGCCAAGAAATATACTCCTCTCGCAACGCACGGAGCATTATGGGGTTTAGCTTTTTATGGGGTTCAGCTGAGAATATAATACCTCAGATAGGCTCACGGCTCTCGACTTTGGGTCAGCAGAGTCGGACTCTTACATGTTAGGGGGCCCATGTGTTCTACCTCAGCCGCTTTTCATATTGCAAGTTTATCACGACGGGCGCTGGTTTTAGAAGTCATTGAAGGCTTAATACACAAAATTGAATAAAGCTGTAGCTGTTGGAATGAAATCGAACGATAGTTCCTAACTAGCAATCAGAGTTGCAATTCTATCAACGATATACCATGTGATAAATAATAATTGCCTTACTACTTATACACACAGACACTTGTTTCACCATGCCGATTATTACATCAAAATTTCTGAGGATAGATCAGTTCGGCAGCTATGTCGCTACTAAAGAATTTCAAAGTTGATTTGGACCAGCTCTCCTTGCCGAGAAATTCGATTTTGACATCATCCCCACCGCAAGAAGATATGATTTAGATTTGAACCTTGACCATCCTTTAGCATCAATCATCATGCGACCATCCTTTGTACTTACGGTATATTGAGCAGTGTCTTCATTCACACCAAGGTTGCGCATGGCAAGAGAAACTTGGCTGGGTCGCCTGGATTGTTGAACTAATTCTCGCTGTTCTTCAGGTATTCTTTGTTTACAAACAAGAAGACATACCCAAACAGTTAGATCAACACAAGTGAATCATGTGAAACAAAGTGGAAAGAAAAAGAACGAAGCACTTGGCCGCCAATGCTTACCAAGAAGGTGGACATGTTGGTTTTGTAAGGACTTTGGTATATGAAGTGCGTAATCAGCAGCCCGCCTCGCTGTCGGCGCAACTGCACGGGCCGGAGCAGATGCAAGTGCAAGTGTTGGTGCAAAAGCCGGGCCGCTGTCCGGAGATGGTGCTCCTTGTAGATCCGTGCGCGTGTCTGGAGCAGGTGCCGTGTCGGCGCCCGATCCTCCGGTAGATCAGATCGATTCACCGACGCCGTCGGTGCCCAACCCTCAGCTAGATCAGACCGAGTCGCTGCCATTGCCGCTGCTAGAGCAATCGCCGGTGCTCGATCTGTGCGACATAAAGGCGGCCGTGGTTCCGGTCTCTGCTATGATCAGCTCTAACTTGACTAGGATCCGTGATCGTGATCCAGTTTTTTTCTTCATTTCTTTTAAATGCGAGAAGGACTAATTGTATGCTTTTGCTAAACCAACCTGCAGTTCATCATAGGGATTCAGCTTGTACTCGCATAATGATCCATCCAATTTTTTCCAAGAATATAAGTGATGGACAGTGCCTTGTTACTGACACGACATAAGAAGTGAAACCTGCAAAAATAGCCATCGAGAGCAAACTAAACGGTTTATTCTGCGGATGAATGTCACATGGCAAAACCTGCATCTTAAAATTGCGGAAAAGAAAGAAAACATGACATTAAATCAATAAGATTTAGACATTAAATCAATAAGATTTACTTGATGTGACACGAGTGAATCCTCACCAGGAAATCACTATGTTGAAGTACTAAATGTAAGATTGATCGTCTAACTACACGCTGGCATGTAGGGCCCCGCTTACTCCCACAAGGTGATAGTCCAAAGGTCGTGACAAATCGTGATGGACCTAACATCCATGGACTAGAAATCCCTGGGTGCCTATAAACCCCGCAATGCATATAGATATTGGAGTGTAACCATAATTGATAAACCGCCTCACAAAAAAATATGATCTGATACTTCAAAATACATGCATCAATTGAGGGATGTGACATTAACATAGACCGCTCTCAGGATCGACCACACACCAAAAGCGGGTGCATTTAATAAACAATACAGGTTCACAAACACAAATCAAGTATCGAATAATAGTACTTACTACATATGCAAAGTTGCACTAACTAAACTCTGCAGACTATTTCTTGCCAACCGACCCATGGATGAACTCTGATAACTCGATTAGGCCATGGACTGTGTGTGAGATGTCTACATGCACCATCACCATCTTGTCAACCTTGAGAACCTAACAGAGTGGTCTTTCCACTCATAAACATGATGATGAAGACAGGCCGATGAGATTTGTTGGGAAGCTTTACAAGAACCACAAATTCAGAATCGAAGGCACAGCCAGGAAATTGTTGTGGTCTGGCACAGCCTCGAGAACACGCCTCACAACAATGCTACAGAAAACACTAGTTCAGGACACGTATGACAAGGACACAAGAGTCGGATAGTTCAAAAGAGAACTCATCATCAGGTCTTCCAGCTCACACGGCATGACTTTGAGAACTTCATCTCCACCGCTGGACCTGGTTCTAATTCAAACAGTAAACCATATTTTATTACTACTCTGCTCAGAAATATAAGATGATTTTCGATATTATACTCCATATATGACTACATATACGCATTTAAATGAGTGAACAAAGACACTTGAACATGTATTCAAAGGCATGAGAGCAGAGGGATTACATGCAATATCCATAACACAAGTTATCGAGGCAAATATACCCTCACCATCGGAATCAGCCTACTACACTATCGCTACCTCTTTGTCGCCCGATAGCTGACGGTGAAGAGCTTCTTTGCCATCCGCCTACCCAAAAGAAGACGGGAATAACTCGGCTGATGGCAAAGACTTTGTTTGCTATCAGCCAGTTTCTTTCGTCCAGCTAGCATTTGCAAAGATTCTTTGTTGCTGCTAGCAGACGCAAAGAGGAGGAGGCCCCATTGACGAAGCTGCTTAAAAACTTATCTGCCTTCTTGCCATCTGCTAGCGACGGCAAAGAGCAAAAAGCGGACGGCAAAGGGGGCGGACGACAAGATTTAATATATCTAACGCCGCGCCCACCCCGCCTCCCTGCTTTCTCCTGTTTTCACACGCCCCACCCGTCGCCCCACCACCCCGCCACTGCCTCGCCTGGCTTTCGCCCACCACCCACGCCCACCGCCTCGGGCCTGCCGCCGCTGCCATTGCCTTGGTGCTGCCTCAAGGCTTCACTGGCTGCCCTCAGTCAGCTTCCCACCACCTGGCGCCCAACCGCCCCCGCCTCTGCCGCCTCACGCCTCATTGCCCGGCGCCCACCGCCTGCCCCCTAAGGCCCCACGCTTCTGCCTGGCTGGCCGCCGCCTCTGTGCAGCCCGCCACTTCCTCCTCCACCGCCACCTCCTCCACCGGCCTTGCCCTGTGTGAGCTCTACTCTCCTTTTTTTTTCCTTTTTTTTCTGTTTTTTTTTTTTAGTTTTAGGTTTATGTTTAGTTTAGATTTAGTTTTAGTTTTAGTTTTAGGTTTAGTTTTAGTTTTAGTTTAGTTTTAGGTTTAGATTTAGTTTTTTCCTTTTTTTTCTGTTTTTTTTAGTTTTAGGTTTATGTTTAGTTTAGATTTAGTTTTAGTTTTAGTTTTAGATTTAGGTTTAGTTTTAGTTTTAGGTTTAGTTTTTAGGTTTAGTTTAGTTTTAGGAAAGAAGAAGAAGAAGAAAAAAGAGGAGAGGAGGAGAAGAAGAAGATGAAAAAGGAAAGGAAGAAGAAGAGGAGAGGAGGAGAAGAAAAAGAAGAGGAAGAAGAAGAAGAAAAGAGGAGAGGAGGAGAAGAAGAAGAGGAAAAGGAAAGGAGGAAGAAGAAGAAGAAGAAGAAGAAGGAAAGGAAGAAAAGGAAGAAAAGGAAGAAGAGGAAGAAGAAGAAAAGGAAAAAGAGGAAACCCGACCCGACACGGCACTCTCTCGACTCGATTCTCGACCCGCACCCCCACACGACACCTCGACCCCCGAGACCCCGGACCCCCGACACCTGACTCCCCGACTTCTCGACCCCCGATTTATTACCCCCTCATTCTCGAGCCTGACCCGACACCCCTCGAACCCGACACCCCACATCGGCACCTCCGAATTCTCACCCACACCTCGACCACACTCGACTCGAGACCCCTAGACCTCACCCCACTCCCACACGGCACCCCAACACCGACATTTGATAACCCCTGACTCCCCGACACCTCCCTAAAAGGAGTTCTTTGGCCTTCCAGAGGTCGACGGGTCATATATTTGTGAATTATTAGTTAGGTCATATATTTTTCGATTTTGTTATAAAAACATCATATATAATTGTGTTGATCGGGTAGTTTTAAATGTGCAGTTGTTTCATCTACTGTAGGTTTGGTGTTCACTACCTCGCCATGCTTGACGAGTTTTGCTCCTTCGCTCGTGGGTGAGCACAAATGACATGTCCTCCTCCCCCATTAATTATTTGATCTATTCCGATGAAACTTGATAGCTAGCTATATATGTGTCTTGAATCATCAAGATAGCGTGAATCAATATGTGTTCCCTGCTCGAAAAGCGTTATAGTTATAAATATGCATGCATTTGCATATTTATAACCTTGATTCTTTCAAATTGTCCAACGCTATCCATGGATAGCTATGTAGAGATTGGGTTCATTTTCCCATTTTTAGTTGATCCGACAAGATATTTTGTTGCTGTTTCGTCTGTTCTCCTCGGCACATCCTCTGCTTATTGCGTAGACGGTATCGTGAGAACAGCGGGAGGTGCTGTCAAATTTTGGCCGGATCTGGAGCATAGTATGGGAAAATGAACCCAATCTACACATACACGGGTGGGATTAGGACCTATCATTACCTATTAGAGTGTAGGTTGTATGGACGTAATAAAATTGACAAAGTAGATCAACCGATGAATATATACATGGTGAATTACATATATAATTGTTGTGTGTCCATTAGCTATGATAGTCAAGATGAGTGATCGCATGTGGATGTATACCGTCACACCGGTCGTAACAAATGGAGCGCTGAATGGTTCACAAAACCAAGGGTTTGTGCAAGTCGTGATTTGTAAATGGCTAGAAGAAAACCCGGTGCCCTGCTTCAAAAGCGACAATTGGGAAAAGAGGACAGAGGCTGAAATGGGCAAACACTGCAGTAAGAGTGGTTTTACGCTCGATTATATGGTGTGGACATTTCATGGTGAGTCTGCCTAACGTGACTGAAGCTGAGGTGGATCATCGCTGTAACCGACGAGCATGGTACCGGATGGAAAACATGGTGCAAGACTATGATGATGCTCGGATTCTGGACGAGGAGATGGAGGAATCTGCAAAGGCCTTCAATGAAATGTTGAGTCTTCAAAACGTCCCTCCCATGAGCACACCGAGATTTGTCGCTTGGATGCCATCTCACAAGTAATGGCTCAAGGCTCAGCTCAACTTGGGCAGAGAATGCTATGACGCAATTATGACAGATTTGGATAGATGCTTTCACCCAAAGGCCATGTAATGCCTCAAAACTGCATCAGCTGGACAAAATCCTCCATGCAATCAAGATGCCCTATGAGAAGATACATGCCTGTGAGAAAGGATGTGCCTTATTTAGGCTTGACTATGCGGACTTGAACTATTGTCCCATTTGCAAGTCTTCCGTATATTGTGGTAGACAACGGTATGGGTGAGAAGACACGGAACCAAAACCTGTTAGTGTTCTTCAAGATATGCCAATTGTACCAAGACTTCAACGCCTTTTCATGGTCAAAGAGACGCTTGATGCATGACATGGCACAAAAACAGCAAAAGAACCAAACTAGATACAGATGGAATCTGATGATGGTACACACATCGGATGGTGTTGCGTGGAAAAGTTTGATGAATTACATGTCGACAAAGCGGCAGATCCGAGGCATCCTCGAAGTCGGCATCTCGCACGGATGGGTTCAAGGTGTTTGGTATGACGGCAGCCCAACATGCTTGTTGGGTCTGATTTGTCTTTCCACCAATCTCCCCCTACAGATTATGCAAAGAAAGAACATTTTCCCGACGCTGATAATTCCAGGCCCAACTATCCGGGAAAATATGAATGTGCATATGCAGCCGCTTAAGGACTAATTGCAAGAAGCTCGATAATGGATTCAAGACATACGACGCCTATAGCAAAATGTAACTTCATAATGCGTGTCGGTACATGTACCACTCATGACTTGCCGGGCACGATGCGCTATTCGCTGGTTGGTGTGCATGGAAGGTTCCCGTGTCTCCACATGCAAGGGAGCTCTTGAGTTTTGTTGGTTTCAGTCGGTCGCAAGTTTTCTTGCTTCGACATGCATAGACAGTTCTCGGATCCTCACCATAAGTTCGTGAAAGACAAGAAGAACTTCATCGAGGTAGAGTTGTCAAAACTCTACACCACCTGCATTGACAAGCCAATGCACTGGATCGCTTAAACGCCTCGAGCTGGATCCACAAAGGCCTGTGGTACTTCAAGGGGTATAATACTAAGCACTGCGGACTCACAAAACATGCTTATGGGATCTGCCTTACTTCAAAGAACCCTTGTCCACACAACATCGACGTGATGCACACCGAGAAGAATATCGCCGAGGCACTTTTTGGTACATTGTTCGCATAGATGGGAAGTCAAATGATAATACTAAGGCTAGAGTCGATCTGGAGGCGCTTATGTGATATAGGTTACAAAACATGAAAGAACCGAAGGAAAGCAGAATCGGACGAAGCCAAAGGCATGGTTCAATCTTGGAAGGCCAGCCTATGAGGGAAATTATCTTGTGGGTGCAACAAAGCAGTTGATGTTCTGATGGGTATGCAACGAATCTAAAGAGGGGAGCGAATCTTGATAAATTGAAGATATTTGGTCTCAAGAGTCATGATTGGTACATATGGATTGAGCGGTAATGCCGTGATGTTATGCGTGGCTTCATCCCCGAGGAGGAATGGCTAGTACTGGGAGAACTCAGCTATTTTTTTCCATGTTCTTTGTGCGAAAGAATTATCGCCGGCATGTATAGAAGAAATGGAAGAAATGGCGCCGGAGTTGATCTGCAAGTTAGAGAAGATCTTTCCACCGGCTTCTTTAATCCAATGTAGCATTTGATTTGCATCTCCACCGAGGCAAGATTGGGGGCCCTGCAAAATCGCTGGTGCTATCCAACCGAGAGGATGCGTAAGACGCCGAGAAAAATGTAAAATAAACGAGAATTGAAGCATCGATGGCTGAGGCATTCATCACAGAGGAGGCGTAAACTGTAACATCACACTAATAAGCCAAAAATCGCTATTTGCATAATCCAAGCCTCAGCACAATGCTCGACGACCCTAAAAGGGTGGATCCAACCTCAGCCTATTCAAAGGGAATTCGCACCAGCTAGTGTTTCACATCCAAAGATCTTTTGGATAACGGAAGAATGGCGACCATTTCTTTGTATATCTTCAACAACTCGATAGAAGTGCGCCCGCATATAGAGTAAGTTCTCGTACATTGTTTCGCAACTTCCATTTCCTTTGAACTGCTTCTTATCCCTGGATATGTCATAGAGTCGATACGTCGCCATATTCTTCGTATGGAGCGGAGATCCAAAAGGATTCCGTCAAGAGTATGAGCTTCTCGCAGCAAGGAGGCGGCTATCCCGGTTTCATCTCTTGGTTCAAACAAACGGTAATTTCTATTAGACAATTTCATTTCATTCGCTAATTTGTGCGTAATGCAACAATCCTTTCATATTAAACTTGTAGGCTAATTCAGAGTCTATGGACGCCTAATTGAGACAAGTCGCTAATGGTTTTGACTATAAGGTCCGCTCATTTGACAAGTACGACATCAACGGGTATCGCTTACCTATGGCAAAGAGCTATCTATGGTCAATCGAAAGTCTATAAATTGTTGTGTATCTCTATCGGCGAAGGAGGTAACGAGTATTATGGGAGAGTTGAAGCAATTTATGAACTTCTGTTCTATGGTGAAAACCCACCGAATGTCGTAGTCTTCAAATGTTATTGGTTTCAACCAAGGGAGACTAGAAGGACTCATGAACATAGGGCTAGTTGAAATCAACCAAAGCACCCATTTAGATGTTCCTAATGTCTATATTACGGCTCAACAAAGCACTCCAAGTATTCTATCTACCATGGGCCTGCCAAACTAATCCAAATCTGAAAGGTTGGGATGTCGCTATGAAGTGCCGCCACGCTAGACTTTCTCCCCAAAGGAAGAGGATTATGAACCTCACATTAACCTGCATACATATGAAGGAGAATTCTTCCAAGAGACACGCCTTCCAAAAGCGCTTTCAAGAACCGCTATACTTCACCCCAAAACATTGAAGTAGACAAGATGCAGTGAATCCGACATCACCCCGTAGAAGGAACAAGAAGAGCCGGAACAAGAAGAGGTTATCGCTCATGGATGACCTCGTCAATGCTCGACCGACACGCTAAGGTGGCCTTGCACATGTTGATGCCAATGAACCCTATGAGCCCATCATTGATTATAGTGATGATGATGATTATGCATTTATTGATGATATTGATCGAGATTATTAGTAGTGTCAGGTATTCAATTTTTTTATGTTGTACTTGATGATGATACACTTAAGTGATATACATATTATTATTCATGTCGGTACTTTTTTTATGTTGTACTAATTTCGTTTATTCTTTGTCATGGCAGGTGTTGAAAGATGGTGGGCGCTGGTCGGGAGCGCCGAGGCCCCTTCTTCGCCGGGCGCTGTGCGAGGTCTTCCATTCCACACGCACCTCTCCACCGAAGCGTTGCCGGGACAAGATGGCGACACCGCCGGCCCCTTCTTCGCCGATCGCTGTGCCCAAGCAGGGACGAGGTAAGAAGAAGAGAGGAGGTGGAGCATGTGGTCGCGGGAGAGGAGGTAGGTGACTTCTTACGCGCTTCTCTCCGGGCCGCCTCAGCCTGTTTCACCCGAGCACGCGGACTGCTAGGGTGGACTCGTCTCGAGGAGGAGGCTACATGGACTCCGTCCACGAGCTCTCCGTTCACGGGTCTTCGCCCACGAGCTTGGCCGACGGCCTTCGGCCCACGAGAGTTGGGCCCCACGAGACCCCGGAGGAGCACACGCCTGGATGGGGTATTGGTCGGGTCAGCCTGAGGAGCCTAGTGGCTATGCCGATGATGGCGGGGAGTCGAGTGGCTGCCGATGATGGCGGGAGCCGACTGATTTTGAGGAGGAGGGGAGGAGGGGCAACATCTACCAGCTGCAGCTACATGGCTCCTGGCCTGCAAGCCGGGCGTAACCGCGAAAGCAGAGGTGGTTGATTTTCCCGATGGGGAGAGGTAAGTGCATTTAATCCTTTTGTACCTTCGTGCATTCACGCTTTCTTCAAATAACTAATGCTGCTGGTTGTCATGTCAAGCAGGGTTGGGACCACCATGAAAGTGTCCGCCGCCCAACTCCGCCCTTGGAGTTCTGATTCGCAAAACTTCCGGGTTTGTCACGCTTCCTCGGTGAGGGTCTGCCTGTCAGAGGTTGGATTGAGTTGGGAGCACTATTTGCTGTTCTGCCTCGCGGGGTGAGATTATCGACGGTGTCTTGTGCAAGACGAGGGCGACGTGGTGATCGAAAGTTCCGGGTACTTCTCCTTTACACAATTAAAAATCTTCAACTACCTAGTTATTAGTTGTACTAATCAATATTGCCTCATTTGATTGCGTAGATATTCTACAGTGTGTGAGGAGGGATACGAGGAGGAGGCGGCTGATGTTATCGATACAAGGAGTGCAAGCGCCTAGTTCGTAACCTACAGCATGAGGTTCGTGTAGGCTGTTCGAGACTACTATGCCAAGCGTGGTATCAAGAAGCCCCAAGCAGAGTGCCGCTGATAAGTTCTTGAGTAAGGAGCAGACATGAAGGTAATTTAAGGCCTTGTACTTACTTCCTTCATTTAGTAATTCATAGCCAGAAGCGCTGAAGTTTCTATTTGCTAACTTAGGCCCTCCGAGATGGTGTGTGGATCGGATGGATTGTTGGGAGGTGTTGGTCAATGCGTGGTGCTCAAAAGAATGGCGGGCCACCCACAACGAGGCCAAGGACAAACGTGCTCTAAATGGAAGGTGTGCCACACTACCAAGGCAGCTCCAACTTATTTCAAGACGCAAGTGAACTGGTATGTGGTTTGCTTCATGATTCATGCAATTCATTCATCATGCTAGTTTTAGCCCTTTAATTACTAATTTACTTTGTTTCTCTCTTTCAGCACGCTACAATAAGGCTGATAAGGTGCCAGAGGTGTACGACCTGATGCCATGGCCCACATCGACCTTACAAGAAAGTCAAGGCATTCTCTGCTCGACTCGATGATCCAAAGAACTTCACCAACATCTCCGCCGCCACAAGCTCTGTGCAATATAGAGACTGTGGAAGGCGAGGAAAGGGGAGGACTTTAACCCGAGCTGTGGTCCCATTGATACAGAGCTGCTGATGATATCTTAGGGAGGGAGGTCCCATGGCTCCATAGCCATGGGAGATGGACTTATCCGTTGTCCTAGCACTCCTGGGAGATCACAGGTGCGCCAATGAGCTCCGCCTCCGAGATAAGGCCTCGTGAACGGCCAACCAACTCGCCTTCAAGGTTAGTTATAACGTACTCAGCTATCTTTCTCCATTACATTGTGTGCGCCCATCAATGATTACAAATGGTCATGTGAGTGGTGTTGCAGTGCTGCTATACAGAGTGAGAGAGATAGAATGGAGAAACTTCGCGTGAGGCGGCAGAGAGGCAGCGGAGTTGGAGGAGAGGACGACAAAGATGTTGGAGGAGGAGAGGGCACAGAATGACATGCGTGCAAGGGCCATGTACGAGCTCCTTGTGGTAAGTTTCTTCGCAGATTACTTGCTAGTCTTAACATTTGAGTCTCATTACTAACTAGTATGACTCACAGAAAACCAAATGTGCAATCTGTGGTGCGAGAAGTCCCGCCGACGATCGCTTCCGCCGATGCAAGTGATTGCTCCCCGGGAGCACTGTGAGTTTAATTTGAATGGACATTACTTGCTAGTCTTAACATTTGAGTGTCATAATGCTAACGTAGACATTGGAAATGATCTTGGTGCAGCTTAACTCTGTAAACGCATCGACGATCCTTCTCCGCCTACCAATGCACGAGCCAGCCCGCCTCCTACACCTCCCTCGATCACGGTAAGTTTCTCTAGTGTTTTGCTTAACAAATGCATAAAGACCTAGACTTAGCTTTATTTCCTCCAATATGCTTGCCATAATGACCTAGAGTTAGCTTTTTCCTCCAAAATGACTTAATAAGCTTAATCGACCTCATAAACCATCCATTTTACCTAAGTTAGCTCTAAACGATATGTACTTAGCTTACTTATGTCAAAATTGCATAATTAGCTTAGTTAGCTCATAAACCATCCATTTTACCTAAGTTAGCTCTAAAATGACTCATTTTACCTTAGTTAGCTTACGAGTGATCCAATTTATCCAAGTTAGCTCTAAATGACCCATTTTACGAGATTAGCTCCTAAATGATCCATTTTACCTAACGTTAGCTTTAACATGACCCATTTCACCTAGGTTAGCTCCAAATGACCCATTTCACCTAGGTTAGCTCCAAAATGACCCATTTCACCTAAGTTAGCTAAAAAGATCCATTTCACCCGAAAGTTAGCTTAAAACGTGGCATTTCACCTTAGTTAGCTCACAAAACCACCCATTTCAACTAAGTTAGCTCCAAAATGATCCATTTCACCTAGGTTAGCTCATAACCACCCATTTCACCTAGGTTAGCTCATAAACCACCCATTTCACCTAGGTTAACTCATAAACCACCCATTTCACCTAGGTTAGCTCATAAACCACCCATTTCACCTAGGTTAGCTCATAAACACCCATTTCACCTAGGTTAGCTCATAAACCACCCATTTCACCTAGGTTAGCTCATAAACCACCCATTTCACCTAGGTTAGCTCATAAACCATCCATTTCACCTAGGTTAGCTCATAAATCCATCCATTTCACCTAACTTAGCTCCCAAATGACCCATTTCACCTAGGTTAGCTCATAAACCACCTAGTTCACCTAGGTTAGCTCATAAACCACCTATTTCACCTAGGTTAGCTCATAAACGAACCCATTTCACCTAGGTTACCTCATAAACAATCCATTTCACCTAGGTTAGCTCATAAACCATCCATTTCACCTAACTTAGCTCATAAACCATCCATTTCACCTAAGATAGCTCATAAACCATCCATTTCACCTAGGTTAGCTAATAAACGCATCCATTTCACCTAAGTTAGCTCATAAACCATCCATTTCAACTAATTTAGCTCATAAATGATCCAGCCACCTAAGTTAGCTAATAAATGGCATATACTTCTTCTTCTAGTCTTCTTCTTCTTCTTCTATTCTTTTTCTTCTAGTCTAATTCTTCTTCTAATCTTCTTTTTCTAACTTTATTATTTGTCATTTTACGTGTTTCTATTCACTTCACTGGAAGCCAGCTTCCTATGATGGATTGCTTGTTTTTCCTTTGATGCACTTCTTGTATTCTCGCTTGCTATATGATGGAATTAACTTGCTATGATGAAACTAGATTGCTATGATGAAACTTTGCATATTGTAATATGTATGGATCGATGGAACTATGTGCTACTCTACTATGTATGTATGGATGGATATATATGTGCTAGATATTTATTGTGAAAGAGTCCTGTGATATATTTGTCTGTGATAATTGTTGGATATAAGAAAACATGAATAAAAAGAGGCAGCGCAGTTCTCACCCGTCTCACGCAGCAGATATAAAGAAGACCCTTACCGCTCAGGCGACGGCATTTACCGGGGGGCAACGTGGCTTCAATCTGTGCTTCCCGAGATGGGCTATTTGGCAAATTTTGCTACTGTATGGACGGCAAAGCTAAGCCGATGGCAAAGACTTTGTTTTGTCATCCGGGCCGTCAGACGGGTAAAAATAGGCGCCGACGCATTGTCGACGTTAACCATGGACGGCAAAGAGGCGCCAAATTTGCCGTCACAAGGATGGCAAAGGTCGCCGTTAGCCGCCTAACGGATTAACGCCGGCGACGCCTAGTATTTTGCCGTCCCTCCTTTTGCCGTCCGCCGCTGTAGGCAAGGACTTTGCCGCCCGCCATAAAAGTGTAGACGGCAAAGGACTCGTTGGCCGACTTCGCTTGTTGCCGTCTCTTCTTGCCGCGCCGCCATTGATGGCAAAGCTCTTCCGTCTGGCCGCTTCCAGTGCTGGTTGTCACGTGGCGGACGTATAAAAAATACGGATTCTCAGTAGTGCCTCTTAAAAGGTAGCATTGATAAATTATAGTATTTCTCCGTCTCAAAATTTTGTCTTAGATTTGTCTAGATACGGATGTATCAAGTCACATTTAGTATTAGATACATCCGTATCTAGACAAATCTAAGACAATAAATTTGGTACAGAGGGAGAAGTTGAAAGTAATCTATAAGAAATCAGTGTCAACCTCTCGCATGTTTTGGTCAAAATAGGAATTTAGAACCGCTATTTGGCACACAAAATCACATGCAAGATCACCTGTAAAGTTGTACTACTAGTACTAGTATCTGCAGTGTTAGATGAAAAACACGATCAAGATGGAGAAAAGATCGCCAAGAAGAGATATTACCTGGACTTGCTGAATGAGGGATCCCGGAGAGGGGGGCTTGACAGATGCGATGGCTTTGAGCTTGGCTGCGGTAGTCTCAAGGGTGCTTATGCTCGCACTATGAGCTCTCGACGTATTTTGGCCGGAGCCATAGACATCACTTCGGCCGGTGGTCCAACGCCCATCAAGAAACTGTCAAATAGAAATAAAAGAAAAGAAACCATAATCACAAACCCAAAAGAAGAAAAGAGAGGGAGTTATAGGATCAGTCTCGGGTTGCAAGACCGGCCTTGCACAGAATCAACACCATTGATGCGCCACCTTTCCTTCTTTGGGAGAGAAGAACAATGGCAGTAAGCAGGTCAGGGTTTTCTTGAAGAAATGAGGAACAAGATGAGGGAGAAGCGAGGGTTGGGTAGAGAGGAAGTCGAGAGAGAAGAGTGAAATGATGGTTGCTTCGTCCATCCAACTTATCGCCGGAAAGGAGGGGGTTTGTGATTTGACGCCTCATTGGGCATTACTGCATGCAATTCGATCGGGTTAGTCTCACCGCCACTCTACTACGGAGTAATTTAGTGCATGGCTGGTGGACCCCGATGCTGGCTGTCCCACACGCCGGCTAAAGTGAGTAATTTAGTGCATGGTCGAGAGGAGGATCCGCACGGTAGAGCGTGGTCCACTGTTTTTTTTGAAAAAATGATTACAAGAAGCTGCTTCCACTCTACGACGGGAGGAGTGCTAAACATGGCAGCCACTTGAACATACACAAGGTTCTTACTACTAGGCATGTGCAGTGGTTCATACGCCAAGATTACACAATCTTGTTGCTAGTGTAGTAAGATATGACGACGACAAATGATGTTGTGCGATGTCAACTATATGAACAGAATGTAGTAACATAGTACCGCTTTTCTTGACTGTCCCACGAGAATGAACGGTGAGATCAATGTTAACAGTAACTAGGTCCACACAAGATGGAGAGTACGGTGCTACAAGATCTACTAAACATGAACCATATGAAGCACCTAATAGTGTTAGGCAGGGTGTATGAAGGGTGCACGGATGGGAGCAAAAGTTCCCTCTCTAACACCACTTTTGGGTGTTTGGCAGAGTGCATGAAGGGTGCATGAGTCCACACTAGTAGGTTGGACAAAATACACGAAGAGGAAACAACTATATTGAGATGAGAATGCAACCAAACACACCCACACGCTTGTGTGCATGTGCTGATCGATCTGCACCATCTGGAGTTTGATCCAACGGTCATGTTGCGCCGAGACATGGACATGCCCATGCAGAGGGCGCCAAAACACCAATATAGTCCCTCTGCTTCTCGAGGCGCACGACGCAGGTGATGCAAGGTGCAACCACCGCAGAGCCCGCCTCCCCGGCCGGCGGGAGCCAGTCATCAAAGACGGCGCCTAATAGCACGTAATGGATTCCGTGACGGGAGCCCCGGAAGCGATTCGCCCGCAACGGCGACGGCAGCCCGCAACCCCTCATTGTCCAGCTTCAATTTCATCATCGCCGCTGGAGACGGCTCAGTTTCCTGGAGATATATAGCGAAGAAGGAGACCAGGTCGTAGCCGCAGCTCGTTGAAGTCGATCGGTGGTCGAACGGGTTTAGTCTGGCGGCCGCATCGCCATGGCACCGGCAATGGGGAGAGGAAGAGGCATCGCGAAAGGCAATGCAATCACGCGGAGCGGGCAATCTTGGTTCACCACGTGGCTGAGGCGATCCCGACCTCGCCACGATCTGCTTGGTGCCAGTCTCGCTACCGACGGCACAATCAAAAATTAAAAACTGGCTTGGCAAGAACGCACGACGCCTCGAGCATCTTTGTGGTGGACGCCGCTTTGAAGCTCCGTGAACTCCCGACATAACGGAGGAGCATGGCACTCCTCCTCCTTGAGCTCACGGAGCTCCACGCCCTGGCCCCGAGCTCGTGATCCTGGCATGGAGCTCATGTCAGCGCCCACCTCGGACTCAGGATCTGCTACGCCATGGCACCGGTAGAAGCAATGGGGAGAGGAAGCAAAGGGGCGAACGGCTGAAAGGCAATGCACCTACGGGAAGGCGAGGAGCGGGAATCTTTTGGTTTTCACCACGGAAAACACCACCGATGACTTCTCACATCGGGAGCAGGGTTTTACAGCGGAGTCATCGTGACTAATTGCTGCCGCTACCGCTCCCCGCCAATCAAAAAATTAAAACTGCTACCGCCTCCCAATCAAAAAAAATTAAAAATCCTGCCGCACCCAAACACCGTGAGCAACGCCGCGTGGATATTTAAATTTACCCGCCGCAAGTAGATAAAAAGGTGAAAAAACAAACGTGGCGGCGGCTAGCTAATCGGCTCTAACTAGCCTAACTAGCTAACCACCGTGCTTCACCGATGTACTCGGGCGGGAAAGGTGGTCTTTCGTGATTTTACGACTCATTTACTTGCTTCGTGCTACTACCGAGGAGGACCCGTAAACGCGCTGTAGGGTGTCCCACGCCAGAAGAATATATGCATGCACCACCGGGAGGACCCAAAACTGCGTGGTAGGTGTGCCACGCCTCGCATGGAGGAAAAATGCGGTAAAAATATATCAGTATCGACGTAGTACCTATGGTTCGCAACCTCAGACCCAGCCAGTCATTGAAAACACCCCACTAGCCACACAGCTTCATCATGCAAACGTGGCACGAGGATATATGTGGTTATTCTGCTCCCCACCAGCCACAACGCCTCTTGTTCTAGTCGATTCTTCTATTTTCCAAGCTTTTTTTAGTTATAATAACACCACGGCAAGCTAGCGCCGCTTCTTCGTAGTGCCTGCAAAGGTTAGACGATGGAGAGAAGAGAGATTGAGATCGCAGACCGGGACCCACCAGAAGTGAGACAACGGTCATGCACGTGTTGACGAGGCACTGCCTACTCAACTCAACGCAAGTACTGTATAAATAAAATCAAGTTATGGGACAAAGCCAACAACCGCTTGTTTTTTCGTGCTATCGACGGCGCTTAGTAGTGGTTGCCGGCCTCAATCTCGCTCTGCCAGATTTGTTAGTTTTAGGTCCAAATTTGATTAATGACAAGTGGGACCCTGCGTGTTGTTCCGATATTTCAGTGTAGGATGGTATTTTGAACAAACACTTTGCGCGGTTAGACAAGTAACAACACAAGTTACACGTATTTGCATGTTTACTTAACAAAATGATAGCGGGCATAGAATATCACATCCACCATGCAGCTTAGATACTATGGTGATATTTAGTTTTACACGCTGCTGGAAGTGAGATCCAATGGCTTGGGAGTAGTCTTTGTAATTATGCGCATTTCCAAACTCTCCAAAGGTTTTTTGCAAATAAAACATCCAGGCTCGCGGTGTTCCATTGCATCTTCAATCCAACGGCCTCCGGTGCTCATATTAGGTGCCCCGTAGCTTAATTACCCGCCACGGTGATATGAGCATCTAGGTCGATGATCATGATCGATGGCACATGCGTGGTACTTGTACTTTCATGATTTCCCAAACTCTATCAGCTGTATATTTCAAAAACATTCAAACTTCTCACTGGTCAGTCATAGATTCAAGTGAACTCAGATCACCATAGAATCTACTAAAAGGGAGCACCTCATACTCTCCCGCGAGAAAACATAAGGTGCTATCGCAGCTTGGATGCTACGGTGATACGAGCTTGGAGGTCGCTTGATCTCGAGATCCAATGGCATCTGAGCGCCTTTTGTGCTTGTAAGCAGTGGCTCGAACTCTTTGGGGCTTTTCCAAAAAACCATTCAACCACCGAGGAGGTGTTGTCACAAATCCAACGCCCAAGAGCTTGTATCACCAAAGCATCTAAGTGTGGTAGCACATGATATTCTTACATACAGTGAGAATATGATGTCCTCCTTCATCTTAGATGCTATGGTGATACGAGCTTCGAGGTCGCTGGATATGGGATCAAAGGGCATCTAAGTAGTTTTTGTACAAATTGTGTGCAATTCTCAAACTCATCAAGGTTTCCTGCAAAAAATATTAAGACACATCATGTGAGCTGCTATATCTCAGATCTACAAGCTCCAAGCAACTCAGACGGCATATAGCATCTAAGGTATGGGGGCACATGATATTCTCCTGGAGGGGGTGGGGTGCACAACCAATCGGGTGGTCGGGAGGGTGGGGATAAATATAATCTAAACAACTCTAAACAGAGCTCCACAATTTTATCTAAGGTCGAGGGGTTGACTCTCACAATCATAGCTCCGCCTAAACACATCATTTGCATGTATGTAGTACTAGACTTAATATTCATGTTTCAGTTTCATGTTCATTTTAAATATTGAACTGAGGACCATGGATGTCTTACATTTCACTCTTCGTTTTAATATTAGTCTCTTTAGAGGCTTCAAATGGACCGCACATACGGATGTATATAGACATATTTTAGAGTCTAGATTTCACTCATTTTGCTCCGTATGTAGTCACTTGTTGAACTCTCTAAAAGACTAATATTTAGGAATAGAAGGAGTATTTTTGAATTGCGGTCATACATGCATGGTTTGGAAAAATAGATGCACTATACTTATTGGATTGTTGTTGTGTTCGTATGGCAGTGTGTCTCTGTGTGTGCGTGGTGGTCATATGCTTGATACATACAAAGTTTTCTCACCTCCATATTGTTCATCTCTTTAAATTTGAATTTGCATTGGAAAACTTATTAGGATACCATGAAATGTGAAATCCACGCTGAGATCACTATATCACAAACTCACTCTAATTCAACAACTCGTCATAAATCAATTACCACGTTGAGATTAGTATTTGCAAGGAAAATACGGGTATTGTAACACACATAGATTCGCTCGCAATTTAAAAGGTTCCTTTCAGATTCTCGAATGGTAGGACCCAACGGCGCGATCTAGCCGACCTTGGCTCGTGTTGATCCTAAAAACTGTGCTCGTGGTCTCTTCGTGGCGCAGGCGGTACGCACATTAGGCAACCCCAACCAATGAGCCTCGTTGTTTCAAGTCGAAATATCCGGGCGGCCAGAATTCCAGCCCTAGGAAATTCCCCTCATGTCCCTGGTCCATAATGACTACCGATGAACAACAACGGAGGGATGCTTTAGTAACTAGACAACGCATTTACTGCGTAACGGAGCACGGTTCAATTCCCTCTACGCCGCCGTTTAAGGTCACCCACAACTGCATTGCCTAGTACTACTACTACTACACCAGATGAGCATTGCATTGAGCCCGCTTTGTTCGCGGCTTCAGTACTTGAGTTAATATATCGTGCAATGCAATCGTAACGGAGGGATTATCTCTTTTACTCTGCATATAACTTGTCTCAAGTCTAACTACAAAATGTTTGACCAAATCCTTTCTTAAGAAATACAACAGACAGATGTACGACTTGAAAATTTATTGCATGATGTAGGTTATGATATTGTTTCAATCCTGGATCTTAAATTTCAGAAAATCCAAAAGTGAGCATAAATCTTGAAACTAAGCATGGTCACGTGATATGGCACAAATATTACTTCATAAGTTTTTTCCTTCAAATTGAGACAAGCTGCTTATGACAAGTTGCACAAATGAAGAGCCAAGGTATTTTGGAACAAAGACCTGTTACGCTATAGGCTTAACGCTTCACTATTGAAAACCGTATGCCACGCGTCGCCACGAGTCCCCGCTTCTCATCGGCAGTGCCGTCCCGAGCAAGCATGTGAGTCGACGGAGGCATGCGAAAGGCAGACGCATACTGCCGCCGTGGGAGGCGTGCGAAAGGATCGGCCAGTGCAAAGCTCACCGGGAGGCGAGCCTTTGACCAGGCTGCCGCTACCACCGCTGTCCCAACTGCTCCCACTTTTAATGTCGCCACGCCGCAGTTTAAAATCAACCCCGCACTACCCGTATCGCCATAATCTCTCTCTTCCTCTCCGATTCTCCTGCTGCCTCACCTCCAACTAGCTCTCGACCTAAATGTACGCCATGCCACATCACGATGGTCTGCCCTTAGTGTTCCAGCTTCGAGGAATACACCCAGCCTGGAGTCTCAAGAACATAAGGCTTTGGGACGAGCTTGAACTGGCCTTTGCGGAATATGCCGCTACCGCCCCCGCCTCCTGCTCCGGCCTGCCGCCTCGATCGTGCCAGCGCCGTCCTCTGCGGGCATTGATGGGCTGGGAGCCGCACATTGTCGCCGAAGCTTGATGCCACGGGTTCCACGAGGTCCTCGCACGATTTCACGCGCCTGCACCTGCTGGGCACGACTGGCATGCTGCTGCACTAACGACGCCAGCACGCTTCGCAGCGGTGCCTGCACTCGCCAGCGCGATAGCGTCTGCTGCGTAATCGACGGCATGCTCGCCGCGGCCGTGCCTGTGCACACTAATGTCTCCCCCGCCGCTGATAGCGCTTTGTCCCCTGCAAGGGTGCCGTTCCCCGGCATGGATGGCCGCCACGATCGCTTCCTTGCACCAACGCCAGCCACCCTCCTCCCACCAGCTGACTCTCGCCTCCAGTCCAGAACATTTTGGCCTTCCTTGAAGCTAGGCCAACGTCCAGAGTACGCCAACAACGGCGCAAGACGCTGGTTGCCGTTGCCGGTCGCTGACTCGACGACACACGTAGCATGGCAGAGGAGCCGCTTTCCACCGCGAGACGCCCTACGCCGTCGCAAGAATCTAAATTTGTTATGAAAATGTTCGGATTGCCATGCTTAAAATCCGAACGCTTATCATTTCCGCTATTTTATATCGATCGTCATATAATTTAAAGTTGGAGTCCAGACTGAACGAAATGTATGGTTTGATCGATTGAATGTTCTGCTAGAGCCGTATGAAATTAAATATAAAACGCCATCAAGCCACATGTATTCCTTTGTCATCCAAACCACCTAGACTGCTTCAATGTCGAAGCCAACACGCTTAGCGGCAGTTAATTTCATGCCAAAATAGTGCTAATCACATGACAACACGCAAATAATATCCTAGTAGTTAATATCCACATGCACTTAATATACTTCCAAATTAACGCATTGCACGTGACACATCGACTAGTGCTACTAGTACGTGAAACGGTGTCGGACTTGTAGAACGGCCAGAAATGGTCAACAGCAACATCGCCTCGTGAAGTTCTTCCTGTTTGCCTGCAGCGCTAAACGCGTAAGGAGGAGGAGAGAGACAAAGCACACATGGAACCCACCAAGAAGTGAAGGCTAATAGTACTAAAAATAATATTACATGTTATCCATTAATTAGGCTGTGGTAATATAAAAACATTATGTGAACAAAGGAGGTACAACAAACATTGCTATTCTATGATGTTGCCTATTGACAAAGCGGCTTGAAGGCTTGGCCGCATGTTCGATCTCTCGCCCTTTATTTTTTAATTTGTATATGGGTCCAAATTTGTTTCATGACATGTGGGCCCCTCGGTGTGTAGTTTGTAGCACTTTAATTTGTGGGTCAAATTTGTTCCATTCCAAGTGGACTATCGGTGTGTAGTTTTGTAGATTATTTATAATAATTAAAGAGAACAACATAGTTTTTTCAATAATACCATGGTGCGATGCTGAAGGCGTAGAAAGGACGTATGTAGAGAGCGTTGACCGAGCTAGAGGGAAATCAACTAGGGGAGTTGTGGGTTGCAACGGTGTTTGGAGTAGTTGTGGGTCTAATGCTATGAAAATATAATCTAAACCGACCGAATAAATGCCTACACAAATTAATCCAAGTTGGAGTGCCTCTCGAATGTAAATAGCTCTGCTTTATGAGGGATGGAGAGGTAGAAGCCTCAACGCTGGAAGATACAAAGTGAGAGCGAAGTCAATCGAGAGACATATAGATAGAGAGACAAAGTGAGTGTGGTCCCACATTCATTGAACAAATATATATGCTCCGAGAGATATTGTCCGATTGAGCTTTTGGCAAGGGTGAGGGCTGTAAGATAGAGCTTGAGAGATGATCCACCACGATGCGGTAGATATATTTTGTGCGTGGAGGAAGCAAGGTCAACCGATCACATAGGGTCGCCAAGCGATCGAAAGAGTGAGACGGGTTGGAGAGAGTGACCTAGATAGGCGAATGTGGAGAGAGTATACAATGTGAATAGGTCGAATTGGGCTCAAACATGGTGATATATCGTTTTTGTCCGAGAAAGAGCGAGGTCAATTGAGAACTACAGAGAGAGAGAGAGAGAGAGAGAGAGAGAGAGAGAGAGAGAGAGAGAGAGAGAGAGAGAGAGAGAGAGAGATTGAGTGAGTATGGCCCACCATGAGGTCGGAAGTGGTGGCTTGATGGACTGACCTAGATAGACAATCTGCGTGAGAGAGAGTATAGAGGTGTCGATCGAGGCCCTAACAGGAGAGATATCATTTGTGTGTGAAAGAAAACGAGGTTAAACGAGACTCGGATAAAGAGAGCGAGATTGAGAGTGTGGCCTGTCTGGCATGGAAGAAAGAGTGAGACAGTCTCGAGGAGTGACCTAGATATAGCAACGGGTAAGGCAAGCACGAGAGGTTGGGCGGGGGGCTAGATAGGCAATGCATGTATTTAGCGCGAGAGGGTGAGAGGGAGAGGGGGAGAGAGAGAGTCGGCATGGGGTGCAATGGTGGGTGTGAGGTAAATACATTTGGTAACAGAGTGAAAAAGGGGTTTTGTAGTTGAGAGACTTAGAGATCAAACATGGAGAGAAAGAATGAACGTGTGTTGGAAACCGATAGCTTCCTAAGGTGGTTAGGAGAGGAAGATTGACCGATACAGAAGTATGTAGCTTGTGCGGGGGGCTAAAACAACATTTGAATGTACATAGTACGAGACTTAATATCGATGTTTCAATTCGTGTACATTGTAAGATTTGAACCGAGGACCAGGCATATGGGTAATAATTTTAATTCGTGCCATACTAAGTTTTAAAAGTTGACATTGACTCAGTTTGTTGTGCTATTTTGTAGGTCATATGTTTGAATCCATCCAAAAGTTTTCACTACCATGGTGTTCATCATATACATATGAATTTGTATTAAAAAGTAGCGTGGATACAGGAAAATGCGAAATCCATCTTAGAATTGATATCGCCACGCGACACACACTCTAATTCAAATAACTAACTACGTGACACACACTCTAATTCAAATAACTAATTATGTGACACACACTCTAATCCACGTTAGCGTGGGTACCGCTTCTCGACTTTTTTTCAAATAACTCCTCATTAATTAATTTATAGTAATTCTCCTCTGCACTTTTATAAGACCTTGAAGACATTTCGCATAATGTGCAAAACAGTTCATTTTAAGTTGTCCAAACGATTTACAAAAGTGAACGGATGGAGTATCTCGCTTCAATGACTAATTATTGCAAGGAAAACACGGGCATGGTAATATATGCATTCATTTGCATTCTCAAATGTAGGCGCACTGTGCAGACCAGTGGTCGGGTCGGGTGGACGCTGCTTCGGTGCCTAAAGGCAATTGCCTTTGGTCATCGACATGTGGGCTAGCCACCTGTTGGGCCCACATGTCATGGATTAAAGGCAGGTGCCTTAAGGCACCAAAGCATAGTCCGTCGGGTGGTCGCGGCAGGTCGGACGGACGCCAGAGCACCCAGCCACCCACCCTCCCCCAAAAAAGGACGACGACAATATAAGTTCGCGCCCACGCTTTCGGATTGAAATATCTGGCTGCCCCAATTCCAGCCCCGCAAAATCTCTCTTTCCACCGCCCCTTCCGCTACCGCATTGCTCTCAAATCCCCAATTTGCCGCCACCCTCAATCGCCTCGCCTCATCCTCTTTTCCCCACCGCTTTCCCCTCTGCGTCGGACGACGACGACGAAGACGACAACGCGCTTCACCACCGCACCGGAGCTGCTCTCATCTACGCCCTCGCCCACCGTGACCGGTGGTCATCCGACAACATCAGTCGCCGCAACCGACGCGCCCCATGCAGACACCGAAGTTCCACCCGATCAAAAGTGTTTCACCGACGCCGCCTCCCAGCTCACCGGGCTATTTCACCGAAAGCACATCGTCGCACCTCCGCTTCGAGGTCGCTAGCTTTCACCAACGGTCGCCTGGCCCACTCATCATAGTGCTCCGCTTCCACTCAAGATTTGCATCCGGCGCTGCCAGCTAGCGATCACCTCAACGGCTCAAGTGACTCCGCTGTAGCACCCGACCGGGATGGTCAAGTCTTCGTGGTTTCAAAGTTGTCATCCCCGGATCAAGAATGCCACAACACATCTGATTTGAAGGGTTTATAACAGTTAGCAGCAATCACACACTTATTACATCGAATGTCTCACAAGAGAACTTATTACAATAATATGGCTTAAGGCCATCTAATGCGATAACAATGAAGGCTTTGAAGACAAAGTGAGTCCATCAACTCCAACGGCATAGCTGAGCTGCACGGCAATGACCCATCGAACCTTACTCCTTGTTCGAAAAGTCTGCAATATAACACGCTGCAGCCCGAGAATGGGTCAAAGACATGGAATATGCCGCAATATAACACAATAGAGGAGGAACAGAATAATGCTATCACTACATGCATATTTGGCTGGTGGAAAGCTCTATGGTTATGGTCTCTGAAAAGCCAATTTTCCCTACAAGAAAGGAATAAATTTTATTTAACTATCATGGTGGTTGAAACATTGAGAAGGTATAACCCCAACTCAAACCCAATTAAAGTAGTTAACAACCCAACAATATTAATTAAGAGTGATGATATACATGTGAATACTTAAGTACTAGATAATCACAATTGTCCATAATCGCGGACACGGCTAACTGTGATTAGATTGTACACTCAGCAGAGGTTTCATGACTTTTCCTCACAAGACTTGATCGTCCGCTGATTTCTCGCACTACATGGTGTTTGAGAAACAGAACCAAGACATAGTCTTTCGTAAACATTAACTCTCTACTCCTGCAGACCATAACCAAACCTACAAACCCACTCACCGCTGATCTACCTCTTCAAGAGCTTCAATGTGAATCTTACTCAACTATGCTAGAGCCCATAGTAGCTTGTGGCTGCACACGGAAGTTTCTAGCATGAATAATCTCAGTTCCCTTGAGCATGGGTAGTGGTCCATAGGAAGATCACACGGGTACCCCGGATTTCCAAAAATAAAACAGTATAACACCTGGTTCCCCAGTGCCTCAATCCACCTGCATGTGTATTTAAGTTACCACCTTAAATTAAAAACCATTAATTAAC
>JAHIAM010006533.1:0-20771 GCA_021605205.1 Aegilops longissima | reverse complement strand
ACCTACCTTGATCTAGAAAACCGGGACTACCGCCCAGATATCCAATCGAGATATCGGGAGCCAAAAGGCCTCAAGGGAAATATTCTTTCTCGGGCGGCCCCAAACCCGTTTTCCAAATCGTGTCAGCCCTCCTTCAGAGCCCCGAACAGATTGATGTCATTCCCGGTTGTTTGCCCTTCAATTATCATAATGTGAATGCTTCCTTCATGCACAACCAGGGGGAAAGTTGTAGATCCACACAAACATGCAAAGGGTGTTCTGCTGCCAAACGGATTTCCATCGGTGTCCCCAAGACGATGTTCCTTGGATCCTTCCCAAATTCGGTATTCCAAGTTCAACGCCCACCGCTCGATCCTTTGGGTGACTCAAAGATCTTGTCTTCCCGCTTTTTCCTCCCTATCCGCTGCAACGAGGAGCTTTGCACCTTAGGGTCCGCAAATTTCCCGCAGACGAGGAGGGTCGGAAAGTACCACACCGATTTTCAAGGAGCTTTTTCCTTTCTTGTATCGGGAAGACACCGGAATATGGTAGATCGCTCCCCCGATAAATGATGCAAGATACACATGGTATTTCACGGGGTAAATCCAGGGACACACGATTTTTCCCCTAAACTGGTGGGTACTTTTCCCTTGGGAAGATGTTCGTGGTAATGAATTGTCGACCCTAATTCCAAGTCACATCGATCTAGCCGTAACACCTCATATCACTTTGGCCTCACGAGGTATTCCCAGGTGTCGCCTTACCATGGCCCGGACCGCTTATGCCTTTTGGCTCACGATAGAAGTGTCGCAGCATCCATATGAGAGAACCCCCGGGACATGGCTAGTCGTGAACCCAAAGCGGCGCTAACCCATGGGGACAGATAATGAATCACATCGAGCATGTGGTCATCAACGAGAATTGGCTGTAGCATGGCTAAGGACCGACCCGGCGAGCAAGGAAGGACTCAATTCACCGGGACATTTTCAAGGGAAGAAAGGAACGGAAAACATGCCGCCAAATGTCCAAAGAGAGTTGGCTAGCGTGACTGTGAACCGGCAGCGGACTACTATTGCTCGAAGCACTGCTACATTTCCCCATATGGAGGGCCAAGGATAAACAACTAGATTGTCGGATCCCACACATACCAAGCATTTCAAACATAACACAATATGCTCAATATGTGTAAATACAACATGGCATCACAACATAACTCTACGACTCAAATATTATTAATTAGGCCCGAGGAGAGATATTACAAACATGGGTCTATGACCCAACACCGAGCATACAAGTCAAAGCACAAGCGAAGCTTAACATGTCCAGTACGACATCTAAAATGAAAAAGGCCGAGAAGCCCGACTATCTACCGATCCGCCGGGCACAAGATCGTAGTGAGGTAACAACTAAACGTCAAGTCCAGGGAATTATAGGGACCGACGCCTCTGCAAAACATAAAATAAGCAAACGGAGTACAAATGTACTCAAAAAGACTTACATCGAACCAACTAATTGCATCATTATCAACAAAGGGGTGGTTGAGTTTGAAGAAGCCATTTGACTTGGCTATCCTAACCACGCAAGTAACTCTTTTGAGGTAACGAGTCCACAATTCACCATAAATACACCACTATGGATCCGATCCCCTCCCCACGAAACGCCATCCATAGCACTCACCTATCTTGCGATTTTAGAGTATCCACTTTCACTTGTCTATGAACTGATATGGCAACCAAGTCCTTTTCCCGGGACACGGCTATTCAAATAGATCATATTAACCCCTGCAGGTGTACTTTTCACACACGCCTCACTTCCCCATGTACACCTGTTATCTCCAACCTTGGAAGCCCGGGAGTCGCCACACCACTAACCACACAAGTCTCCAGTCCGGTTTATCGCCTATTCCGCCATCCGCAAGGAGATCCGCCGGGGTTTCCCACGGCCCCAAACGATGAGGCAGGTTCCCGAGACACCAAACGGGCGCCCCGACACCATGCCCTGTATCTACCGCAACATAGCCCACCCTAGGGCCGCCACGCACGCCCCCAACACAATCCTACAAACACCGAAACTAGTTGCAACCCCGGAGAGACGTTGATTAATGTGAGAGCTTAGCCCGGCCCAATTGTGGTAGTAATGTTCATGGATCACAAACACGTAACTCGCCTTAGGATGGCTGCAATGAGACAACCCACCATGTACTCCTACATGGCCCTCACCGCTACCTTTTACCAAACGTGTTCACACACTTAGCTCTCAAAGGACATGTTCACACACCTCCGATTCATCCCCCGAATCGGACCTGATTCAACTCTAAGCAGAGCAGCATGACAAACAAGCATGAATGAGTAGGCACAACAGGCTCAAACAACCCTACCATGCTAGTGGGTTTCATCTAATTATTGTGGAATGACAGTTCAGAGGATAAGGGGTTCAGCTACCGCAACAAGTAAACATGATCGTTGTTGTCCTAATGCAATGAAAAGAGCAGGAGCGAGAGAGGATTATATCGAATGAACAAGGGGTTTTGCTTGCCCGGCACTTCAAGATAATATAGTTCTTCAATAGTGTCATCGAACTCATCCGGAACCACGCCTATCGAGGGGACAAACACCCAAAACGAGAAAGAAACACAATCAATGCAATAAATGATGCATGCCATGACATGGCAAATGTGGTGTTTTGAGCTAATGCAGCTAACAACAAAGTTAAATGAAGTTGGTTTGAACCTTGTTCAAACCAAACTCCATATGTGAAATTAAATGCCATTTATATGATTTTGGCTAAACACAGCTATAAGTTGTTCTAGCATGCATGAAAATGTTACAAATGGATAGATTGGATTTTTCTGATCATTTTTCATATATAATTATGGGAGTTTGATCCGCGCAGCACTGCACCGAAGCGGGCTCTTCGACACTACGCACGTAAGATGTCCGAAGGTGCTGTTCATGCCGAAGCCCGCATCCGCATCAAGATCGCGATTCCGCCCGCAGTCATTCACCGACGGTAAGTGATTTCACCACTTGTTTTACATAGTTTGGCTCTATGGGATCTAAACTCCCTTTCCTTTGACAGAATGGCTAAGGCTTAACGACTATCTGTCCGACCATTGCCGTGAGGATCCAGCGGACGCCCGCCTAACGAGGCAGTTGCCCGCACCCCACGCAGCCGAGAAGAAGGCAAGAAGACGGCCACGGGACTCGAAGAGTTCTGCCAAGGTTATCGGATGATGAATCGAGGCTCACTCTCCCACCAAGGCGAGGAGGAGAAGAAGAAAGCCTCTCCGCAGCGGGGAGGGAAGAAGGAAGGCCTCTCAACAAGGAGGCCAAGGGTCCAAGAAGGAAAACTTTCCCCGGACTGCTCCGCCAACGCCAAGGATTTACGACGAGGACTGGCCTCCAAGGGCCAAGCCTCGGCGATATCGTAAGTATCCGACTCAATAACTTCAAGGTTTTTCTTCGCACATAATGTCTTTCTAATGCCGCATACAACCCTGCAGTCCGCCTAAGGATGATCTTCCTGCTTGCCGAGCGGTCCTGGGTGCGCCGGATATGGATTCCTTCCGACGCCTCCACCCCTGCAGCGACGACGCCGAGATGGGATCCCAGAAAGGACCCACCAGGAGGAGGAGGCCCGGAGGTGTCAAAGGAAACCTCCGGACTTTGCACGGACTCATCCCAGGCCACAAGGGCTCGGAGTCGCGGGCCACCCCTTCAAGAAGGGCAAGACTCACGCCGGCTGCCTCCGCCCAACCGAGGTGCCGGATATTTCTGGAGGCGCCAACGGCGCCCATCAAAGAGGAACACCACACTTTTATGAGTGCGGTGATTCGGTTCAGTCGCCAAGAGCGGGCTGACCAAGCCTCAGAGCAGCCTTCTAACAGATTTGAGGTAAGAATTTCAATATATGTAAAATGGTACCGCATAGACAGAGTCTTCGATGCTCGGTTCGTGTCGGAAAGAAAAGCCGACCGAGGATCTTTAGAAAGATAAACTTAGGAGTCAAAAAATATGTCAATATGGGATTGCAGTTGTGTCGCTGACCTCCGCCAGACCGATCATGGAGGTCAATACTTTAAAGAAAACTCCTCGAGCGGTCCGAGAACGAGCTCGGTCATGCCAAGAAGCAGCTCGAGGAAAAAGAAGGTGAGTAATACTTATGAAAATTGTACCTTACAGAAAAGGATTTGTTGCAAGAAAAATGACAAGGATAACGTGGGTATTATAGGGGCCACTAACGAGGCGACTCTGAAGGCGGTGGCCGGGCCGAACGAATGCATGAGCGGACCGAGCGAGAGAAGCAGGAGGCGCGGTGGCGGAGGTACAGCAAGAGCTCCAGATCTCGTGAAAAACATGAGAGCTTGAGCGTGACTCAAAGACTCGAGAGTCCGAGCTAACGGCTCTTGGCTAGAGTGCACAAACGCGGCAGGAAGAGGGGTTGGAGCAGGGCTCACGGGGTCACGCAGAAGGTCACAGCCTGGGAAGCACGGACGCGGTGAATCGACGATGAGGTTGCCGGGCGCCGAGGTTGAAGATGAGCTGAGGACGACGCTGCAGGGCTTCCTGCGGGCGTGGCTGGTGAGGGGTCGAGGATGGAGGGCGGAGCTTGTGGACTAGTCGGGAAGCGAGGGAGGGCTTGCGTGCAGAACGACGAGCGGCGGCGGACGGCTCGGTGTGGCGCGAGAGCAGGAGGAGGGGAGAGCTGCCTCGAGAGAGAGGGCCAAGGGGCTGGTGGTTCTGTGGGGTCGAGAAGCCGCCAGGAGGCAGGAGGAGGTGGAAGCAGGAGTGGCGCTGGTCTGCGCCTCCACGCAGCCTGCCTCGCTTTCCCGCGTAAGGTTGAAGCAGGCAGCCGCGCCGGCTGGGCTGCACAGGTTGTTGGGCCTGGCTTGAGGCGGATGGGCTGTAGGTAAGCCTGCAGCTTTTCTACTCTCTTTAATTCCATTTTTATTTTCTGCAATTGTTTGGCTTTATTAAAATACTAGGTCAAACCAAAAATCATGAAACTAACTAATGCCACTGCTTGGAATATAACAAACAGCAAACATTTTGGTTTATGATTATTTGAACATTTAAACTATTTATTAGCATTAAATGCCCAAATGCAAATACTTAATGAATTAATCTAGTGACCAATATGTCATGAAAATGTGCAACACCTCCAAGGTTTATAACATTTTTCCGAAATGATGAACATTTTTAAAGCCATTTGGATTCACCAAAACTATTTTTAGTTGAAATTATTTTATTTGCTTTAGTGCTAGGGTTGGTCACCCCACTTCAAAATTTCCTTGAAAACAAACATGATGCATGGATGCGATGTTAGGAAACAATTGGGTCAGGATAACTCACCCCCACTAAACAAGAATCTCGCCCCGAGATTCAAGACGGAGGTAAGAAGAGAGGGACTCTGCTAACGCAATCTTGTCGATCCAATTTCTTCCCGAAGATGTTGGTTCAATTGATCTTTGACCTCCTTGCTGGATCTTCATCCAACACGATGGCGGCTGTAAAGAGACTCTATAGGAGACGATCTCTTGAAGATCGAGCACCAAGATCAATCGGAATGAGATGTTGAAACATCTCGAGTTGAGGCACAAAACACATCGAGAGATGGGGAACAAGGACGGGTTTGATTTGGTGGCAACAATTCCACGCTTAGAAAGATGGTGGATGGTGTCGATGGCGAGGAAATAATTGCCACGATCCCGTGAACGGGCACTTTGGAAGAGGTGACTCAAGAACTGCTCCCTTAAGTGGCAAAGAATTACTTTTGATCCATAGATCATTGACACTCTTCGACCAGCTTAAGGCAATTTACAATTGATCGCTGAAAGAGTTCAAGGAATGGCATACCCGACTAGGATGGATGATGTGGACTACCTTGTTGAAGAAACACAATGGATGATTTGCTTATCATCGAAATGGATGGGACCATGGTAGGATCACCAAGATGATCCCAACAACAATTGCTGAGAAGGGCAATCCAAGGGAGATTGGCACAAGGCGTAAGCTGAAACAAAATGCAATGTCGGAAGGTTCCAACCATCATAATCTGCCGAGATTCGGCCCATTGTTGTCGAATAATCCTGACTCATCGAGTCTAGAAGATAAATGAAAGTTTGCAACCAAATCGACGAGAAGGTGTTGCAAGATCTCGAAATGAGCTACGTAGTAAGCTCCAAAATATGAGCTAGTTCCGCACAAACCTGTGGAACACGCTGTCCAAGTCAAGCATGACCACGTAGTAGTCTTATAATAAAACACTACCGAAGTTCAGGTTGGGAAACCATCATTGCGGTTAACTAAGTCCTTTAAGTCAATGATTAGCTCTATGAAGGAACTTTTCCTTGAAAGTCAATCTGGCTTGGTGTGCTAGGGATACATATGAAGTGAAGGTTGCGAGCCTGTCAAACCATAGCATACTTCGCATGCATGACTAAATTGGGATGATTCCAGAGGAAGCAAAACAAACCTTTCTCAAATTCATGGCGGCAACTTGCACCTAATGCACGTGAATTCAAGGAAGTCACTTCTTCCATCCAAGCATAAGCTTTGAATGAACACGAAGGCATTGCTTACCAAGTTTCCAACACTAAGTTGATGTTCAACATGAATCATGGGGAGACAACATGCTGATGGGCTCAACAACAACTCATCGAAATTTCCATATCATCGACTTCCACCATCATGTGAACACGGTGATAGCATTGGTCGCACTAAAGATGTAATGGTGTATGCTCGAGGATCAACCACGGTAAGACAACACTACGAGCATCATTGGTACTGATTTGATTTGACGATAGCCCACACTCAAATCAAATGATTGATAAGACAATAGGTCCAAACCATCACAGGACCAATTGATGAAGATATCATCTTTCTAAACACACACTACACAAGAATATCCCTTGAACGAACAAGTTAGGCAGGCTTTTATCTTCCAACTCTCCAAGTTGTTGTCTAGCTTAACCAACTAGCTCAGTGGATATCCAACATAGATTCTGGAGAAAAGGGTGGTTCACAAGAAACCAACTTGATCACGTAGCTCAACATAACAAATGTGAAACAACCTGCAACACTTCCAAGAAGATATTTGGAAAGTCACGAACCAACCGTATGTTACTAAGCTCGAGAACAATCTTACTTTTGAGGGCAAGACGATATGATCAAATGAGTGAGGACTTGACAAGATCCTAACTCATCAATCAAGTGTGCACCGAAATGAGGACTAGGTAGCACGATCAATCTTAGGATGATGATTAAATAACCAACACGCTAAGAATGAGAATATTGTCCATTAACTACCAAACAACGAGGTTGTTAGGAGTATTGATTTCACACATCACGACTCACTTGTCGGGTATTCCGCCAACAACACGGGACCGAGGAATGAATAATGATAGCGAGAGTATCACTACGCCAAGAATTCATAAAAGAAGGTAATTTCATGACGCTCCTGACATAAAGTGGGTAATACTTCAAGGTAGAACAAAAAGGCTGAATTGGCATTTTGATCATGGATACAACTACTTTGACCCAATCCTAGAAATGGATGAGGTATCGAGTTTGTTTCTCCTAGTCATTCAAATAGAATGGCTTGACGGACACAAGAATAACAGGCATCGATAAACTAATGCACACATACCCTTGGTTATCAATCGATAGAGGATGGTCGGATACAACTAAAGAGAGCAACTTAAAGGAACATATAATTTTCTCGAGTTGTGGATGTATAGATAAGGTTCGTCAAAGCTCAACATTTCTTCCGGATAACCCATGAAAGGTAGGATTGACAGATTCACAATTATGAATGGAGAACCTCAAGAGCACTCTTATTGTGATGTTTTAGTTCAACAAGGAAGCCATGCTCATAGTATTTGGAAGAAGGAAATACCACGGACTCGAGGACTACAAGGTTACTAATATCCTAAAGGGACTAGCAAATATTATCAACATGAAGTAAGTTGAATCAGGGTTCAAGAACCCGTGAATAGAATGCCTACTAACTAATAACATCAATGGATGCTTTCAAGAATAATGGTCAATCATCACACCGGGATACAAAGTGCTAAATTGCTAGGTGACTTCCAAACACCTAGGGTCATAATAATAGCTCCAACATCTACGCCGAGGCAACAAAGTACCTCAACTTACCGATTAGTGTGCTTATCTGACCAAAAGGACACCGAACGAAGGAAAGGATTTGCAAATGCATCGACTATTTAGAGACCTGGGATGACTCGACAGATAACGGCTGTAAATGCTCAAAATGATTTGATACATCCTGCAAAAATGGTGGCATAACCACTCAACATCACAATATCAAGGTTCAGATCAACAATTATCATACGAAATAGTAGGAACTGAGCCGGGCTTAAACCAACAATCTTAAAGGTCTATGGATTAGTAACACGCCATCCTAATAGATAGATGAGAAGCCTAGTTCTTAAACCTCGTAGAGGAGAAGAGGATGACTCGATCGAAGGCCATGAGGTATAAGGAGTAAAAAGAGCCTTACGCTCCTTCCACAATCAATTCTTACATAACTAAAGCATTTATAGACACAACTTCACCAGCTTGGCTTGGTAATCCTACAGCAGTCGCTCGATACCAACGCAGACCCCGATTCCAAGTCACATCGATCTAGCCGTAACACCTCATATCACCTTTGCGGCCTCACGCACGGTTTTCACATCGGGTGTCGCCACCATGGCCCGACCGCTTATGCCTTTTGGCTCACGATATGATAGTGTCGCTAGCATCCATATGACAGAGAACCCGCCGACATGGCTAGTCGTGAAGCCAAAGCGGCGCTAACCCATGGGGACAGGCACATGAATCACATCGAGCATGTCGGTCATCAACGATGAATTTGGCTGTAGCACCGGGCCAGGACTCGTATCCCGTCAGTAGCTAGGCAGGACTCAATATCACCGCTGACATTTCAAGGGATGCATATAGGAACAAGTGAAACACATGCCGCCAGTCAAGTGTCCAAAGTGTAAGTGCTGGCTAGCAGACTCGTGAACCGGCAGTAGCGGACTACTATCGCCGTGAAGCACTAGACTACATTTCCCATATGAGAGGCTGCCAAGGATAAACAACTAGATTGTCGGATCCCACATACCAAGCATTTCAAACATACACACAATATGCTCAATATGTAAATACAACATGGTATCACAACATAACTCTACGACTCAAATATTATTCATTAGGCCCGAGGAGCTTAGATATTACAAACATGGGTCTCATGACCCAAAACTCGAGCATACAAGTCAAAGCACAAGCGAAGCTAACATGTGTGAGTACGTATTCACAATGAAAACGGCCGAAGCCTCGACTATCTACTAGATCCCGCCGAGGCACAAGATCATAGCTGAGGTAACAAGCTAAACGTCAAGTCCACGTGAACTACTAGCGAGACGCCCTCGCAAAAACATAAAATAAGCAACGTGAGTACAAATGTACCAAAGAAGACTTACATCGTAACTAACTACATATGCATCATTATCAACAAAGGGGTGGTGGAGTTTGACCAGCAAGCCAGCTTTGACTCGTGGCTATCCCGAACTACGATCGCAAGTAACTCTTTTGAGGCGACACGAGTCCACAAATTCACCATAGCAATACACCACTATGGATCCGATCCCGCCTCCTCACGAATGCCATCCATAGCACTCATGCTTATCTTGCGATTTTAGAGTATCCACTTTCGCTTGTCTATGAACTGATATAGGCAACCCGTAAGTCCTTTTCCGGACACGGCTATTCAATAGATCATATTAACCCTACAGGGGTGTACTTCTTCACACACGCCTCGCCACTTACCGCCATGTACACTGTATCTCGGCAACCTGCGAAGCTCCGCGAGGAGTCGGCCACACCTGACTAACCACACAAGTCTGTAGTCCAGGTTTATCGCATTCGGTTCCATCCGCAAGGAGATCCAGCCGGGTGTCGCCACGGCCCCAAATGATGAGAGCAGGGTTCCCAGACACCAAACGTCGCCCTGTACACTGCTCGGTATCACGCAACATAGCCCACCCCTAGGGTTAGCGCCACGCACGGCCCCCAACACATATTCTACAAATACCGAAACTAGTTGCAACCCCGGACAGATCAAGTTGATTAATAAGTCGAGAGAGCTTGAGTGCCCGAGCCCAATGTGTGGTAAATGCTTCATGGATCACAAACACGTAACTCAGCCTGAGGACGGCTACAATGAGACAACCCACCATGTACTCTTACATGGCCTCACCGCTACTTTTACCAAACGTGTTCACACACTTAGCTCTCAACAGAGGAATGTTCACACACCTCCGATTCATCCTCATGAATCGGACTGACTCAACTCTAAGCAGTAGCAGTATGACAAACAAGCATGAATGAGTAGGCAATGGGCTCAAACAACTCCTACTCATGCTAGTGGGTTTCATCTAATTACTATGGAATGACAGTCATGCAGAGGATAAAGGGTTCAGCCACCGCAGAAGTAACACATGAGTCGTTGTTGTCCTAATGCAACAAAATAGAGCAGGAGCGAGAGAGGATTATATCGAATGAACAAGGGGTTTAGCTTGCCCGGCACTTCTAAAGATAATATAGTTCTTCAATAGTGTCATCGAACTCATCGCCGGAACCACGCCTATCGAGAGGGACAAACACCGCAAATCGAGAAAGAAACACAATCAATGCAATGCAATATGATGCATGCTCATGACATGGCAACATGCTGGTGTTTTGAGCTAATGCAACAAACAAACTTAAATGAAGTTGGTTTGAACTTAAGTTCAAATCCAAAATCCATATGTGAAATTCAAATGCCATTTATATGATTTGTGCTAAACAGCAGCTATAAGTTGTTCTAGCATGCATGGAAATGGTACAGATGGATAGATTGGATTTTTCTGATCATTTTTCATATATAACTTATCTCAATCTGAGCTACGGTTGAATTTCTATGATTTATCGAAGTTTAGGCATTTTCTAAATTTCCAAAAAGAATAAATCCGTAAAAATGATTTATATCAAGACCACGCCATCGCGGGACGTCAGCAAGTCAATCGGGTGGTCCAGGTCAAACTGACCAGGGTCCACCCGTCGTGACCAGGCTGGTTAGGTCACCATGTGGGCCCTCAATGTTGACTAAGTCAAAGTCAAGCTAACACGGGTCCAGCCAAAGGATTAGTTCTAACTAATTTTAGCGGGCTAATTAAACCGGTGGGGCCCATGTAAGTCGGTCGGGGTTAACTAGTGGGTGATTAGCCCTAACTAGGTGTGCCGCCGGCGCGGGCCGGAGTTAGTCGGCGGCGACCAACCGAGCGGGCGTGGCTCGGCCGGGTGGCGCTTAGGCGGGCGGCCGGGGTGCGCCGAGGGCACCAGAGGGAGCCCGTGATCCCGCGATCCGGGAGACCAACGGGAGGTGGGGTGGCGGGCGTTTCGAAGCAGCGGGCGGCGGCCGAGCTCGGCCTCAACGGCATGGCACTAGGGAGCCTGTGGGAAGGAGTGGTGGTGTTAGGCTCTAGGAGCAAGATGAACTTGGGGCAACGCCAGCCAAGCTTCAAGGGTTGCAGCGGCGGCGGTGACATGGCCGGCAGGAGCTCTGCCAAGGGGAATGGAGCTAGAGCACAAACGCAAGGGAGGAAGAGGGTTTGGAGCAGGGGCAGTCACGCAGGGAAGGTCGGCCGAACTCTGTGGAAGCACGGACGGTGTGAATCGACGATGAGGTTGCCGGGCGAGGTTGAAGATGAGCTTGAGGACGACGCTGTGGCTTCCAAGGGGGCGTGGCTCGTGAGGGGTCGTGGACGGAGGCGGAGCTTGTGGACTAGTCGGGAAGCGAGGGAGGGCACGCGGGTAACCACGAAGCGAAGGCGAGGCGCATTTGGGGTGTCAGAGGAGCAGAGGAGGGGAGATATTCGAGAGAGGAGAGGGGCTGGGGCCTCCGTGGGGTCGAGAAGCGGCCAGGAGGCGGAGGAGGAAGAAGGAGCTCGCAGCTCGGCTGCGCTCCACGCAGCTGCCCGCTTTCCTCGCGTAAGGTTGAAGAAGGCGCCACGCGGCTGGGTGCACGTTGTTATCGGGCCGAGATGCCACGGATGGGCTGTAGGTAAGCTTTACGCTTTCTCACCTCTTTAATTCCATTTTCTATTTTCGCAATTGTTTGGCTTTATTAAAATACTAGGTCAAACCCAAAATCATGAAACTAACCAATGCCACTGCTTGGAATATAACAAACAGCAAACATTTTGGTTTATGATTATTTGAACATTTAAACTATTTATTAGCATTAAATGCCCAAATGCAAATACTTAATGAATTAATCCAGGACAAATATGTCATGAAAAATGTGCAACATCTCTCGGTTATTGTTTATAACATTTTCCGTAAATGATGAACATTTTCTTAAAGCCATTTGATTCACCGAAAACTATTTTTAGTTGAACCTATTTGATTTGCTTTAGTGCTAGGGCTTGGTCATCCCCACTTCAAAATTTCCTTTGAAAACAAACATGATGCATGGATGCATGCCACTAGTTACAACCAACTGGGTGTGATGCATATGTTCTCGTCAAGACGCGCCGGTCATTTTGTGTTTTACCTTCATCTCCGATCCATGAGCGTTACTTTCAAAGCGGGTATCCTCGGCCTGTATCCTTCATACAATGAAGTAACCACGCCATCTCCATTTGATCCAGCTTGGCTTTCTCGGCGGCAGTTTCATGCTATCCGCCCGCTTGAGAAGCAGCTCTTGAATATGAGGGTCCTGCACCCATCCTCCATCGCCGTCCGCTCCGCATCTTCATCTTCATGATCATGCCATTCGCCTTGATCTTCCTCATCATCATGTACGACATCTTCTACATGATGACTGTGTACAGATCACCGCCGTGATCATGTCCTGAGATTCTTCGCCTTCTCGCTACCGCCATGGTGGTACTTGTCTTGTTGCCCTTCCCCATTTTCGCCCGCCCCCATGGACGACTTCATAGTCATCTTCATCACCTTGCCACCGATAGCCATCCATGAAACCACGCAAGAGCAGGTGGTCCCGCACCTGCCAGAATCGGGTCCGCAATAAGGCTCTTCAGCTTGCATCTTCGACACGGACATCTTATCTCCTCTCGCTCTTTTGAAGCATCTCACCTTCAAGGATCTCAAACCTATTCACGATGCCTTCGGTCATCGTATGGACTATGGTGGCTCGCGGGTAGAGCAAAACAATATTTTAGAACCAAAAAAATTTGGCATGACCTTCCCTAAAAATAGGACCAAAAGAATGCATACCGCCAAAATTCTCGCACGGAAATGAATCAACATGTCACAAAATATTGGCAACTATCGATTTCAAATACCGTACCCAAACACAAACATATATGCAACACCACAAACACATGCAACACCACAAACATACATAGATCTAGCTAGGCCACAAAAGTGCATGTGCACGTTGTTGGAGCGAATTTAGGAGAAAAAAGTAGATCTACATCATGAAGATAGCTTTCCTTACTTACCTATATAAAAAAATTTCACCACTTAATTTTGATAAATCTATGGTGCAAATGAAGTGAGGAGGAGGAGGCAGCCGAGACAAGCTTGAGGAGGAGGTGAGAGAATGAAGTGGGGAAAGTGAGGGTAGGTGATGTCCAAAATATCTTGTTGGTCTTAAGACATGCACCACCAGAAATGCCATTAGTAATTCCTCGTTATTAATGGCGCACTGCAGGTGGTGCGCCATTAGTAGTTTTTGCAGTAAAAGTAAAAAATATATATATATATACCAATGGCTCACTATGGAAAAAGCCATTAGTAGTTTAATCTAGTAATGCATCATGACACGGTGCGCCATTAGTAGTAAAAAGTAAAACTAATGGCGATCGTTCGCACGGTGCGCCATTACTAGTTAGAATTAGTAATGGCGCACTTCGTCAGATGCGCCATTAGTATGTATGTAAAAATGAAAAAACTTTATTACTAGTGGCACACCGCTTTTCTCGGCGCCATTAGTAAATTACACTAATGGCGCATCACAAACTAGTGCGCCATTAGTAGTACATCGCATCCCTGTGCGCCATTAGTGTCAATCCTAGCTATAGCCCTTTTCCTAGTAGTGAGGCAATAATAAAGTTATTATTTATTTCCTTATATCATGATAAATGTTTATTATTCATGCTAGAATTGTATTAACCGGAAACATGATACATGTGTGAATACATAGACAAATAGAGTGTCACTAGTATGCCTCTACTTGACTAGCTCATGATCAAAGATGGTTATGTTTCCCAGCCATGGACAAAGAGTTGTCATTTGATTATCGGGGTCACATCATTAGGAGAATGATGTGATTGACTTGACCCATTCCGTTAGCTTAGCACTTGATCGCTTAGTATGTTGCTACCGCTTTCATGACTTATACATGTTCCTATGACTATCGATTATGCAACTCCTGCTTTTCGGAGGAACACTTTGTGTTACCAAACGCCACAACGTGAATCGGGTGATTGTAAAGGTGCTCTACAGGTGTCTCGAAGGCTTGTTGAGTTGGCGATTTCGAGATTAGGATTTGTCACCCGATTGCTCGGAGAGGTATCTCTGGGCCCACTCGTAATGCACATCACTTAAGCCTTAGTGCATTGCAACTAATGAGCTAGTTATGGATGATGTATTACTTAACGAGTAAATAAATTGCCGCACCAGATTGAACTAGGTATTGAGATACCGACGATCGAATCTCGGCAAGTAACATACCGGCGACAAAGGAACAACGATGTAGTTGGCGCGGTTTGACCGACAATATCTTCATAGAATATGTGGGAGCCAATATGAGCATCCAGGTTCCGCTTATTGGTTGCTGACCGAGACGGTTCTCGTCATGTCTATATAGTTCTCTAACCCGTAGGGTTCGCACGCTTAAAGTTCGGCGAAGGTTATATTATGAGTTTATGTGTATTGATGTACCAAGGTAGTTCGAGTCCCGGATGTGATCACGGACATGACGAGGAGTCTCAAATGGTTGAGACATGAAGATTGATATATTGACGACTATATTCGGACACCGGAATGGTTCTGGGGTTATCGGATACACTCGAGTACCGGGGTTACCGAACCCCGGAGGTTATTGGGCCTCATGGGCCCAAGGTGGAAGAGGAGAGGGCGGCGGGCAGCCGCCGCCCCCTCCCCCCAAGTCCGGATTGACAAGGAGGGGGCCGCCCCTTTCCTTCCCTATCTCCTTCCCTCTCCTCTCCTACTCCAACATGGAAGGGGAGTCCACCCAGATGGGAGTAGGACTGGCGCGCCAAGGGTGGCCTGCCCCTCCTCCCTCCACTCCTTATATACGCGAGGGAGGCACCCCCAGAGACACAACAATTGATCCCTTGGATATCTTAGCCATGTGTGTCATGACCGGTTTTCCGGTATTAAATTCAGTAAATGGCCCTTGTGCTCACCAGCCCCGTGATTATCATAATGATGAGACACCAACTTGATGCAGAAATTCCAAGAAAATACAAACTATGCAAAGACAAGACCATTCTGGTCTGTGAGTACAACAAATGGTTCCTAGTGGTTGATGGCGGAAGCGTTTGTGGATCATCGCCGCCTATGGGACCCATTTTGGTGAACAGCTAATCAGTGTTAACTCCTATTCGCGAGGCTGCTATCATCATTGCGACGCTCCGGGTTGTCATCACGGCGCCTTCCACGCAAGAAAGCCAAGACAATAGCCGTGGAAGCCTGAGTACTTTGAATGTACTGAAAACATTACGTAACACAGTATAATATAACAACCGATAATCATGCTCGAGAATATTCTATGATCACAACGTCACCATAAAATAAAATCGTTGATGCATGCAAGCAGATTATTAATATGTAACAATGAGTATGTAATGACAGAGTAGGAATAAAATGCACCATTCGGATATCTGGCGACGCCACTTAACTGATGGTAAATGACAAGCATGCTCACCAGGCCCGAGCGACACCACATAAAGGGCTTATAAAGTAAAATACAACAAGCATGCCACAAATGGCTTCTCAAATACACCACATAAAGGGTTTATAAAGTAAATGAATAACAAGCATGTTACATCGGGATGCCCTCAAATACACCACATAAAGGGCTTATAAAGTAAATGAATAACAAGCGGTTACAAATGGAAGCCTCAAATGCACACCACATAAAGGGCTTATAAAGTAAATGAATAAAAGTTGTTACATACAAGGCCTCAAATACACCACATAAAGGGCTTATAAACACAGTGAATATCCAGAGGTAGGACCATCCCTGTGGATACTGATAATTCTAATAATATAACGGTTAGTCCATAACAAAATAATAATCATGGTCCTCACAAGTCACAAGTCAACCAAGTTTGGTTTAACAGTTCAAGACCGACACTAAGACCAACACTTGACCCATCCTGCACTGAAATCCTTAACCATGGACACGGCTATTCGACAGGTTTAATCTCCGCAGAGGGTGTACTTTACCCACGAGTAACGGATTCCTTTAGTCCATCGACTAATTCCGCCTCACGGCCTTTAGTTGAAAAACACACCTAACTTGCACACACCACTTAATCTTACCGGTGTCCGAATCACCCACACACCGCCAAGCAAAACTCTATGGGATGCTACAACCTGTAGCATGGATAAAATTTATACCAAGACGCCTAAGGGGTGGCCTCCTCGGTCTCAACCGAAACACCCATGCCCCCGACTGGTGGCCCGCCTACCAGCTACAACCGGATCTTCCACCATTCTCAGATGGTGTGTGCTAGAAAGGGTTGACGACTTCATCGAACTGTACTGCATTTGTTGTAGAGACAAGTAGTACTAAACAAGTATGGGGATTATCGAACAAGACTCGATCTAGGGTCGCACTCAGAGGTTTAATTATTCCTCCATGATTAGCATAACTAATATATTTCATCCAACAAACAGAATCACCACTCATCATACCCCTCATGCCATGTCGACACACTGCCTCGACGAGGAACTAGGGACAAGCTCGGTCTACCCAAGACAAAGACTTTCCTGTTTTCCTTCCGTAGGCACGAAAGGCATACGAGGATGATCATTATCGCAAGCATGTCCATTTCCCCACAGCAAGGAAATTTCAAATAATCATTCATGCAAATGATCATATCACCACATAAAATAAAGAGTTCTAGTACCGAGGTGGTGTCATAATCGTGTCAAACAACGATGCAAAATATTATGCCAGGTTCGTAGTCCTTGCCTTCAAGGTGTGGAAAGGGGTGCACTCCAAAACTTTTGAAAGTTTTCTCTCTCCAAAATCCTATTTAAAAATATTTGATCAATATATCATTTAAAAACAGTACCAAACTTTGTCTGAATTTTTTGGAATAAATCTTAAAATAAACTAGGCAAAATTTGAGGAAGGTAGGAAAAGAATCAATTCATTTGGAGTTATATTTAGAAAGGTGGATATCAAAGTTGTGGTCAAAATCTGTTTTTTTTAATAAACAGAAAAGGAAAACGTTTCGATCGTGTATATGTCGGGCGAATTTTGATTTAAGCTCCACTACTCCAGCATGGATGGCGCAGAGTCATCGGGACAGCAGGCCCGCCTGCCCACCTGGTCAGCTTTGAATGGTGTCGGTGTCAAACCCGCGGATCTCGGTAGGGGTCCCGAATCGCATGCCTAGGCGGATGGTAACAGAGACAAGGGACACGATGTTTACCCAGGTTCGCCCTCTTGATGGAGGTAAACTCACGCCCCGCTTGATTAATATTGATGATGTGTGTTACAAGAGGATCTACCACGAGATCAAAGAGGCTAAACCCCAGAAGCTAGCCTATGGTATGATTGTTGTTCGCCCTATGGATCAAAGCCATCCGTTTATATAGACACCGGAGAGGGCTAGGTTACATAGAGTCCGTTACAATGGTAGGAGATCTACATATCAGACGCCAAGCTTGCCTTCCACACCAAGGAAAGTCCCATCCCGACACGGGACGTAAGTCTTCAATCTTGTATCTTCATAGTCTTGGAGTCCGCCGATGATGATAGTTCGCTATCCGAAACCCCTAGTCCGAACTCCTCAAAGACTTTAACCAGGCTTCAATGACGACGAGTCCCGCTGCATGTTGTCTTCGCATTGCAAGGCGGTTCTTCCTCAATAATTTATAGAAGATTGTGAACACCAGATAGTGTCCGCTCGCAAAAATAAATTCCACATACCACCGAGAGAGAATATTACACAAGATCAATCACGGACGATTCGTGGGCGTGACGTCGCACCACTACCAAGCCTTTACTCAAATTGTTTTTATTGTTCCACCTCGCCGCTGCTTAGCGGCGTTTCTTGGCACGCCTTGTCGGGCAGTAGATCGTGTTCCCATATTCCGGGATTCCCATCAATACGGACGTATAACCCAACCGCCCATTGATTGTGACGCTGGGAGATAAGCGAGTTTTACCAGCCGGTGGGGACACGGTTTTGTCCCCCATATAAGGATAAAGATCCAACCTTTTACCCATGATTCTTCCTCCTTGGCTTATCCATCTCCGCAACTCGAGCCCAAATACCAAGTCCTGACTTCTCACCTCAACCTCTCCAACTATGTCCGGAGGGGAGGCAAGTGGATGGCCTCTCCGCCATGGGGGGGCAGATCCTAAGCTGCGCGACGCCGATATTTGTCCAGCAACATCGCAAGATCGGCCCCCGACAAGGGAGAGCTCGCTCCCAACCCTAGGCCCAATGAGAGGGTAGTATTTCTTCCCCATTTCCTCCATGGACTGGGCTCGCCCATCCCTTTGTCCGGGGCTCATGTTCTACTACGCCTAGATTCCATGATCCGCCCAATTTCATCCTCAACATCCCGGCTTATCGCCGTAGCAGGCCTTCCTCGCATCCAGCCCCACTGCTTAGGCTCAAGACCTTCGTCGTCAAGGTTGTGAAGGGCAGCCAAGCGGAGTGCGGAGGCCCATGTGGGCAGGATGTCCCACGCTACGTGGCCGAGGGCACTTTCGAGAAACCATCAAGGGTGGCAATCGGGTGGTTCTACATCACCGAAGTGCGGACTCTGATTGGGCAAAGGGCCCCGAATTCAGATTCGCATCCCTACACGGCTCACCGGAAAGAGAGTGGCCGGACTTTGGGGATTCAAGGAGCCGACTGACCAAGCCTCAGATCCAGAGGCTGGTGGACAAGAAGCTCGAGCTTGTCAACGTAGTCCAGGTCATGCTCATCCGCCGGATTCTCCTGCACAATAAGGGGCTTCAACATGTGGGAGTTTGATCCGCGCAGCACTGCACCGAAGCGGGCTCTTCGACACTACGCACGTAAGATGTCCGAAGGTGCTGTTCATGCCGAAGCCCGCATCCGCATCAAGATCGCGATTCCGCCCGCAGTCATTCACCGACGGTAAGTGATTTCACCACTTGTTTTACATAGTTTGGCTCTATGGGATCTAAACTCCCTTTCCTTTGACAGAATGGCTAAGGCTTAACGACTATCTGTCCGACCATTGCCGTGAGGATCCAGCGGACGCCCGCCTAACGAGGCAGTTGCCCGCACCCCACGCAGCCGAGAAGAAGGCAAGAAGACGGCCACGGGACTCGAAGAGTTCTGCCAAGGTTATCGGATGATGAATCGAGGCTCACTCTCCCACCAAGGCGAGGAGGAGAAGAAGAAAGCCTCTCCGCAGCGGGGAGGGAAGAAGGAAGGCCTCTCAACAAGGAGGCCAAGGGTCCAAGAAGGAAAACTTTCCCCGGACTGCTCCGCCAACGCCAAGGATTTACGACGAGGACTGGCCTCCAAGGGCCAAGCCTCGGCGATATCGTAAGTATCCGACTCAATAACTTCAAGGTTTTTCTTCGCACATAATGTCTTTCTAATGCCGCATACAACCCTGCAGTCCGCCTAAGGATGATCTTCCTGCTTGCCGAGCGGTCCTGGGTGCGCCGGATATGGATTCCTTCCGACGCCTCCACCCCTGCAGCGACGACGCCGAGATGGGATCCCAGAAAGGACCCACCAGGAGGAGGAGGCCCGGAGGTGTCAAAGGAAACCTCCGGACTTTGCACGGACTCATCCCAGGCCACAAGGGCTCGGAGTCGCGGGCCACCCCTTCAAGAAGGGCAAGACTCACGCCGGCTGCCTCCGCCCAACCGAGGTGCCGGATATTTCTGGAGGCGCCAACGGCGCCCATCAAAGAGGAACACCACACTTTTATGAGTGCGGTGATTCGGTTCAGTCGCCAAGAGCGGGCTGACCAAGCCTCAGAGCAGCCTTCTAACAGATTTGAGGTAAGAATTTCAATATATGTAAAATGGTACCGCATAGACAGAGTCTTCGATGCTCGGTTCGTGTCGGAAAGAAAAGCCGACCGAGGATCTTTAGAAAGATAAACTTAGGAGTCAAAAAATATGTCAATATGGGATTGCAGTTGTGTCGCTGACCTCCGCCAGACCGATCATGGAGGTCAATACTTTAAAGAAAACTCCTCGAGCGGTCCGAGAACGAGCTCGGTCATGCCAAGAAGCAGCTCGAGGAAAAAGAAGGTGAGTAATACTTATGAAAATTGTACCTTACAGAAAAGGATTTGTTGCAAGAAAAATGACAAGGATAACGTGGGTATTATAGGGGCCACTAACGAGGCGACTCTGAAGGCGGTGGCCGGGCCGAACGAATGCATGAGCGGACCGAGCGAGAGAAGCAGGAGGCGCGGTGGCGGAGGTACAGCAAGAGCTCCAGATCTCGTGAAAAACATGAGAGCTTGAGCGTGACTCAAAGACTCGAGAGTCCGAGCTAACGGCTCTTG